>CAUYRT010082237.1:0-40224 GCA_963574885.1 Lepilemur ruficaudatus
GTGGGACATGCTTGAAAAGTAGTTGGGGAGCGGAATGAGGGGTCTCAATAGGGAAAAGGAATTCCTCTAAAACTGATTTATGTGATTAGCTGTACACCTCGGTAAATTCACTGAAAATCATTTAATTGTACACTTAAAATAGAGTAAAGGCATGATATGTAAAGTATACTTCAATAAAGAAAAAAAGGCATTAAAAAAAGAAAGAAAGAAAGAAAGAACAGGGAAGAAACAAAAAAGAACAACACCAAGCATGCACATCCAAGTCCAATCAAGTAATGCCAAACAAATTTCAACAGACTTTCAGTATTTTTCAGCTGTGAAAAGCTTACATGCTTTTACATTTAGCTGGCATGAGGTTTGTAATTTTGAGTTTGAAAATGTAGTAGTTGAACAAATAATGCAATATAGCATAGCTATCCCTGGGAAGATCAGGACAATGGCAGGACAATTATAAGGTTTGATAATTTTCTAATAGCATGGGAAAGAAATTATAAGTTTTTTTTTTTTTTATCTTAAGGATAACTGATCAAAATTTAAGAGGAAAAAGATCTGCATGTGGCCCATTTTAGAAGACAGTAGAGAACCACTTAATAGTAAAGGTTGTGGAGCCAGGATGTACAGGTTAGAAATGCCAGCTCTATCTCTTACTCTGTAGATATTCCTCAGTAAATTATTTAACCTCTCAGAGCTTTAGTTTCTACATCTACAAAATGGGTATGATAACATTGACTTCCTATGTCAATTATTTGAAGACTACATGAAATAAACTACATAAAATCTTAGTTTCTTGCACATATTGAATGCTTACAATTAGCTTTAATTTTATGTCAGGAGTGCAGAAGGCTTAAACTCCTGGTGATGTAAAATTACGATGTGTTTATTATTTTTGTTATTTCTGGCAAAATAATACCTAAATTAAAATAATTTTTTCTCAAAGATGGAAACTCAGAAAATGAAGTGTTATGTTTCATGCATGCTGGGCTTGATTCAAGCATTGCTTAGTCAGAGACACGATTGGTCAAGGCTTTAAAGGAGATAATTTTTTTTAATCTAATGTTAGCAATCAATTTGTTTTGTTTGCCCTGTTCAACTATGTATTTAGTCTTCTTTTCCCTTTACGTTACCGTATCTGTACATCTTTAAACCACCCTGTTTAGTTTTATCTCCTGGCCATATTCACAATTTACTTGGTTGTTTCTAAAATTACCAACCTGAGTTCATTACAGGAATAATGAATATTACATAGGACATTCATTAGTTTGGTTTTCAATAAATGGAGTATATTGAATTCACATTTTGTCACTCATTCCACTTCGAAATAAAACAGATAGTTTTTCAATAATTATTCTATCTTTATATTGACAATAACCGGTCTCTCACATGAATATCAAGTAATGTTTCTATTATATATCCGTAAGTGGAGACATTTAGTTATTTTACCTCAAGCTGACACACTTAGTTATTAAATTGATGATCTTTTTAAATGAAAATTAGCATTGAACAATATGAGCTAAACAATACAGAAAGCAAATATAGTCCCTTTAGTAAACAGAATAATGCACCCACTGGCCCCAACGATATCCACATCCTAATCCCAGAAACCTGCAAATGTGTTATGTTCTGTGGCAAAAGGGAATTATGGTTGCAGGTGAGATTAAGTTTGCTAAACAACTGACTTTAACGTAAGGAGATTATGCAAGATTATCCTGGCTGGGGGAGATGTTGCCACTTAAAATTGGAAGAGAAATGCAGAAAAGGAGGTCAGAATAACGCAATGTGAGAAGGATTCAGACTGCCTGTTTCCAGGTGAGGGAAGGGGGCCATGAGCAAAGGCCTGAGGGCAGCCTCAGAAGCTGGAAAAGACAAGGACAAAGATTCTCTCCTAGAGCTTCCAGAAATGAACACAGTCCTATCTCTCCCTTGATTTTAGCCCAGCAAGACCTGTGTCAGACCTACAGCACTATAAGATATACTAAATTTGTTTTATTTTCAGGCACTAGGTTTGTGACATTTTGTTAAAACAATAGGAAACTAAGACAGTTCCCAACTTCTAGGGGTACTCTAACTGCTGATTCATAATCCAAGCAGAACCAGGTGCAAATCGAACAACTAGGACAACCATGGACATACTCAATTTTCAGACAGTGTATTGTACAGAAGAGGAGTAATTCATGCATCCCCACTAGAGAAATGTTAGAAGTGTGACAACAAATCTACCAATAAGATTGCAAATCGCAACTAGTGACAAATTCACAAAACCCCAAGCAGCTTTCTTTGGAGAAAAATAATGTTAATACATCACATACATCACATAGATCTATTTTATATACTTTAGTTTTTCCCCAGGAATTTTAAATTTTACTCCAATGGTGATAACCATCATCCCGTTTCCCATTTTCCTCTTAACAGTTTAGAGATAGAGCCTCTGGTTCCATTGTTCACCTTGCTTATTCAGGGGAAATGTGCATATATGTACACACATATATATATTCTTGAGCTTTTTCATAAAAAAAATTAAAGAGGTGAACTTTGGTTTGGTTTTGGAAATATATGGCTACTTTCACTTATAAATTTGTCATAATGAACTGAAATCTGGTTTTTTCCTCCCATCCTTTTATAAGAACCTTCTTCCTTTGCTTGCCAGCGTTTGAAAAGGAATGAAAGAATTAGTTCATAAGGTATGAAGGGGTAGGAAATTCCTTCCTAAAGTTGTCATGTTATCTTTCTGGCCACCTGGCCTACATTCTGACAGGAGAGAACAGTTTAGTTTATTATTTAAAGCTGAACACATCAGTTCTTCAAGAGAAGGCTAAGAATCTAAAGGAAGTACTTCACTGCAGACAAGAAATTACCGTGACCCTGACTACACATTTCATTAATAGTGAATTATGTTCATTTCAAATGGCTTTTTGTATTAAAGTAGTAGGTCATGTTGACAGTAAAACCACAGAGAGAAATTGTGACAATTTAAAGATTGATACTTCTCAAGAATATCACTATTGAGAGTTATTTGGTTTATTTACAAAATGATAATGTGGTACATGTTAGAAACAGCAACCTGAAATGTGGCAAAAAAAGTTTTAAAAAGATTTACTTTTAACTTTCTTTTTAAAATGTAGGTTATTCTTCTGTGTGATAAACGCTAATTTATAGATAATTATTTAAATTTTTCTTTTTCCCTCTTTCTTTCCTAAAAGAAAACAAATAGCTAAACAATTCTATTAAAAAAGAAGCCAGTCCCATCAAATGGACTGTATGCTCCCAGTTTCACACGATATATGATTGACAAATTTAAAGTTCTTAAAAAATGGACAGGATACAAACAAGAGTCAACAATTACATAGTGCTTATTATGTTCAAGGCACTGTTATGAGGATCGTATAAGTATTAATTGGCAAAAAAGGTAGACATATTATTTCTTGCACTTCACACAAAACAGATTAAGTAACTTGCAAAGAGTCACACACTGGATCTGATAGGAATAATAATTGTGCTAGTAGTGAAATTTCTTCTGTATGCATTTATCCAAAGCTTAGATTAAAATTAGTCGAGCTCTCCAGCTGCAAATAATAGAACAAATTCAAGAAATAAAAGGCAAAAGAGTAAATATATATATATATATATATACACACACACACACACACACACACACACTAAGGGCATAGTAGCATCTCATGGAACACAAGGACAGGAGATACTAAGGAAGCAATTGGAACGATGCTATAAAAGCACTTAGACTCACACTTCTGTCTTTCACTTTTCTTTCTCTTCTGCTGCTTTAATCTTTCTACTCTCTAAACTAGTCTTCTCTGTTCCTCTGTTTTCATAGTTAATAGAAATTGGCTACCACAGAGCTCCCCGGACTAATATGTTTCATTCCATGACAGTTTATATGAATTTCATCCTAATTATATATTCTTATTCTAGGGATTTTGATTGGTTAAATTTAGGTTAGGTATCCACCTCTGTCAAAAGAGTTCTACTGTTAATAATTTGACTTTTAAATATCTTGAATAAAAAAAAAAACAGAACACGGGAGTAGAGTATGACATGATTTTGGTAATTGGAATCTCCTAGTATAAACTAATATATATTTTATACATTATTAATTCAAACTCACGTGACACCGCCAATAAGAGGTTGATTATCTCCTGCTGGCAAAATTATGTGATGAGACAAAGGCATTTCAAAACTAAAATCAGAAGCTATTCTTTGACTCCCAAACCATCTCACTCATTAAAAAAAAAAAAAAAAAAAAAAAAGGCTAAATGAACCAGAGAAACTCAACGATATGAGGAGGTATTTATATGATTGTTTTAAAGTGGCATATATATTTGATTGATATACAGTTTTGTAATAAATTTTGAAATGAATGTCAGTGTGAAACAATGTCAGCAAGTGTGAAACAGGCAATTCATTAAAATCTCACGATTTTATGTTCATTGTTCTCTGTTCATGCGAAAATGCTTAGTTGCTTGAAAGAATAAATTCCAATGTGTGATATATATGTATGAAATAAAAATAACCAGATAAAAATGCCATAACTAGGTAGGTTATGGTACCTGCTTCTAGCACATTTCCAGATGAGATATTTTGTAGGTTTACTCATAGTGAAAAAACTAAATTCAGCATAAAATATATATTTCATGGATTTGGGGGGTTTGCACCCCACTATAGAAAACTATGAGTGGACAAAAATAGCACTAAGCTTATGGGGATGTGGGCTTCTCTGTTGGATGGAGGATAGACAAGTGTCAACATTAGTACTGTAGTTGGGAGGCAAGCAAGACTATGGGCCATGGAGAGTCCCATGTCAGAAGCACACTCTTGACCCTAGGAAAAAAAATGAACATTTTCACTGGAAGGAAACATCATTAATTCAGGCTTTAAGTTTCCACAAATTATAAATCACTAAATAATAAACAGTGAAATATCACCATTCTCTCTCTCTCTCTCTCTCTCTCTCTCTCTCTCTCTCTCTCTTTCTCTCTCTCAGCATGAGTGAGAATTTGTGTGTGGGATGTGGGGGGAGGGAAGCAAGAACAGATTTAGACTCCCAAGGACTTCAGAAATAAAATTTCTTATATTTTATTTTAAGAAATAAATATAAATTTACTAACTTTGAACTAAATAAGGAGATAAAAGGTAAACTAAGCAAAGTGAGTAAGCAACAAGTAAATGAATGAAAAATAAACAATGAAATATCATATACTACATTATAGTATCATTTTTAAACAAGGAAAACTAATTAAAACTATACAATATATTGTGTAAATATAAATGTGAAACTATAAATCATAAGGCAAAAAATAGTAAGTTCAAAATTCAGAATGGTGATGCCTTTGGATGGAGGGGTGGCAGGGACTTAGAATAATGAATGAGGAGCGTGTCAGAGGGAGGAGTGATTGCAATATTGCAGTGCTAAAGATGTGTATTAGGTTCTCAGGCACTTTCTATGCTTCTAAACTTATATGCATGTCATATATTATATATATGTCTCAAATATTCAAAATAAGAAATGAAACTAAAAGGGAATATATCAGTTGTATAAACTAATATAAAATGAAATACTGTTTTATAAACTAATGTTACAATACAAAGTTACACAAGGTCTAAATCCCTGCCTTTCAGGGAGTCATATATTCCTGAAGGTTCTGAAACCTTCCTCTAGTTCTCCTCCTTCCTTCCTTTTTTCTCCTGCTCCTCTTCTTCTTTCTCTTCCTTCTTAGTAGTTACCCTGAGAAATTTTTAAATATATGCATTTACTTCCATTACAAGGTTAAAAAATCCATAGTAGTATGTACTGCCTCATTTCAATGACTACCTTAAAACTACATAGTTAATTATAGCTATAATGGCTACGTTATAATATGAGTTCAGTAAGTGGATTTACTTCTATGTTTACAATTTGTTGAGTCAACAAATCATCTTACTTTTTAATAGTTTCAGGTTAATGAGAAAAGAACAGAGGTCAACAAATAAGTAAAGAATGTTTTCTTGCTAAACCAAGACCATGGGACCTCATGGCATAATGTGTGAACACAGATTTTAGAGTAGTTTGAATAATAAAATTAAAACTAATTCAAGAATGGAATCATCCCATACCAGATACTAGAGTAAGTATATTAAACTTAAAAACTGAACTAAAATACAATGTTTTTGTATTTTAGGTGGTGAGTTAATTTTAGCAAACCATCAAACCTTCATATGGTATTATGTTAATTTATCATCTAAATTCACCAATATTTTAATGTCGTTTATATTTCATTTATAACTTTCTGGTTTTGTAGTTGTATAAATGATATAATAGGGAGTTTATTACTAATTTCATATTTGTGTATATTTAATTGACTTTATAATTAAATAATTTGTCATCACTGAAGGACAGCTAAACATTTTTTTATTAAAGACTATGACTAACTGAACTATTTGAGACCAACCAATTGTATCTTAAAAAGGTCAGGTAATTTTCAAAATGTTCTATTTCTGTTGAATTGAATTCTTATTTGAAAATTTGAGGAAATAATAATTAATAGAATAAAAAATTCACATGTCAAATCTCAGCTATGACTTACTGAAAGGGAAGTAAAACAATAATATTAGGTAGCATACCAAAAGGCAAACCATGCTTATGCTCCCACATTGAACATTTTACAATGCATTTTTAAATTTTTCTAAGATGACTTGGAGGATACTATGTGAACTTTTCATTAGAAAGTTATGATTACTATTAATAATTTTGTGAAATCTGACTAATGGTTGGTACTCTTGTACAGGATTCCAGTTCACTACACATAGGTTGGTACATATAAGATATTCGTCTTTATTTTATAAATGAATGAATAAACAAATCCTACAGGAATCTATTTTATATCAGCAGAATTGCTCTCTTTCAGGGGACAACCTATTCCAGTATCCTAAGTGTCAGAAACAGATAGTCTCTTCTTGTCTATACCTGATTCTTTCATGCTTTTTTAATCTCCTGGCATTTTCTTGCTCAAATGCTTCATGAAAGTGCATCTGAATGTATTTACGTATACAAGATGTCTTATGAAGCCAGTTTCATTTCACTATTACTAATTAAGAATTTGGAAGTATAACAACTTGTTAATTTTGAGATTTCATATATGACTACAACATACAGTAGATATGAAATTTCTGGAGTAAATCACCATGTTCAGAATCTACAAAGACAATATAAAATAATAACAACAAATTGATCTCAGGTTTTGGAATCCTCTCACCTCAAGTATATAAGAGATGAGAAAAAGGAGTGAGGGTTTGGGGGAAGAAGATATTAAGAGGAAGATACCTGTGACTAAAAACAGTGTAATAATCATTCTCTCTCCTCGTTCAGAGAGGAGTGTCTGATTCCTGGACTCAAACATTCCTGTGGAGTGTGGACTGTCACAGGGATCTCTGGAGAGCTTAATATGTGATTCCTTCATCTGGAAGGCAGAACGGACTAGGGTCTGACTCCCATCTTGAAACTCTTGCACAAGAATAAAGGACTTAATATAACTCTTTGGAGAATTCTGTAGCATTGGGACGGACCTACGCTGTCTGGATATGCAGAAACAATGGATTCCTGGTATGGTTCTCTTAGTGGATTTGAGCTGTGCAAATGGCAGGGCATCCTGACTTCTGTCCAATAGCGCCACCTGGAGTCATGGGGGAACTCAGCAGTGAAAAGCTGAAGGTGCATACCCAGAGCTCAGGAAAGAGTGGCCAAAGATGGCTTAGAATAGAGGTTAGTTTAGGCCACTGCATGCCGGTCTGGGTGACAGAGTGAGACCCTGTCTCTAAAATTAAAAAAAAAAAAAAAAAAGAAAAAAAAAGAGAGAGAGAGAGAGAGAGAGTTAATTTGCCATGATCAAGAGAATCAGAGAAGAGAAACAGCTAACTTCAGAGGAACTTAGGAAAGAAATTCTCCCAAAATATATGTCAGGTCCCTAGAGTTGAATGATGGCTAAAATAAGAACTGTCATTAATGTGAAAACAGCATATAAAAAAAGACAGCGAAGGGAATTTTTATGAGAAAACTTTACATGAATAAATGGAAAGGCCAACCATAACCATTTTTAATCCTGAAGTTTTCCAGCCTGAACAGGCTGGTGTTAATGGGTTAAAATATGCTATTAAATCCAAATTCAGAGTTGTAATGAATATCTTGGATTGAGCATTCTAATTAGTGAATTGTGTCTATGATTACAATTTAAAGTATCTCTAGAACAAGCGTTATTTGTAAGTGAGTAGAAAATTGCCTAAGTATATTTTAAAGAGGCAGCGAGTGACAAAAATAAATTTGGATACATCAAAAGGGGTTTTTCAACACACAGATTATGTAAGAAAATGTAAAACTTTTCTAAATATGCTAATTCATTTTTCTACTCCATGCTGTCAAAATAGGAGCCTATGTTCTGTGACATTGTTAAGTACAATAGTGTTTCTATTTCTATTTCCTCTGAATTTGTTGCCCAAATCCTGTTTCTTGACCTAAGCTGAGAGTGAAGGCAAATATCACTATCACGAGTATTCTGTTAAGAAGAATAAACTTAAAATTCTAATAAACTTTAATTATTATTTCAACATAACTTTAAAACATTGTAATAGTAAAATGTTAAAAGCTTAATGTTACAGTACAAGAGCAGCACATTTTTAGCACTATTAAGTGCTAGAAGCCTGTTGTGGACACTTTATTATACATTTGAAATATTATTATATAGATGCTCATCTTCAGCTGAGGTCAGTGGAGAAACAAAATGTGGGATTTTTTCCTTCCTCTTTAATAATAAATGTCCTTCTTTCTTCTTTCCTTCTTCCCTTTCTCCTTTCCTTCCTCTTTTCAAGTAAACTGTACTATCTATCTGTCTGTCTATCTATTTATTTCTTTATGTTTTCTAAAGTCTTCCAGATAACCAAATTATCCCCTCATGATATGGGCATGTGATATGAATATCAGGCACATTCCCTGAGAAAGAACATGTATTATTTCCACCAACTCATATGGCCTAAAAATAATAAAATGATCAATTGATTACTGACTTTTCTGTTTATGTTTTTTGATATCACACTTTACTAATTCTTCATTTTAGAATAGATCAAGGTTTGTACCATTTTTCCTATTATCACTCTCACATACTATTTTTCGTAAAAAATAAATTAGTGTTTATATTTGTTTACAACATGATGTTATAAGATACATATAGATAGCAAAATGGTTACTATAGTGAAGCAGATTAACATATTTGTCATCTCACATACCTTTATTGACAAGAACAACCAAAATATAATTATTTTTTGAAAACCTAATACAACACAATTTATTAGCTTAAGTCCTCATGTTGTACATTAGATCTCTAAACTTGCTACTCCTGCATATACCCTTTGACCAGTATCTCCCCACTTCCTTGGCACACCCCTCCTTGCCTGCAGTAACAAACTGTTTTATTCTCTATGTCTGTGTATTTTAACTTTTTTTTTTTCTTTTTTAGATTCCACATGTGAGTGAGATCATGCAATATTTTTCTTTCTGTATCTGGCTTATTTACTTCCCAGTTTCATTCATATTATGGCATATGGCAGGATCTCCTTTTTTAAGTCTGAATTATATATATATATAAACCATTTTTTATCCATTTGTCCATTGATGGACATTTAGGTTGTTTACGTATTTTGGCTGTTGTGAATAATGCTGCAATGAACCTGAGGGTGCAGGTATCTTTAAAAGATGATGATTTCTTCTCCTTCCGGTACATACCCAGAAGAGAGATTGCTGGGTCGTGTCATAGTTGAAGTTCTTATTTCTTTGGAAACCTCCATACTGTTTTCCATAATGGCTATACCATGGCTCCCTTTTCTCTATACCCTTGCTGACATTTGATATATCTTCTGTTTTTGATAATAGATGTTCTTTCAGATGTGAGCTGATCTCTCATAACGGTTTTTTTGATTTATATTTCCCTAAAGATCACTGATGTTGAGCACCTTTACGTATACCTGTTGCTATTTTTATGATTTTGTTGGAGAAATGTTTGTTTGGGTTCTTTGCTCATTTTTACTTCAGCTTTTGTTTTTCTGTTATCGAGTATTAAGGATTCTTTGCAAGTTTTAGATATTAATTCCTTATCAAAAATGTGGTTTGCAAATATTTTTTGCCAGTCTATAGGTTGCCTTTTCATTTTGTTTATTGTTTTGTTTGCTATGCAGAAGATTTTTAGTTTGACATAGCCCCATTTAATTAAATTTGCTTTTGTAGCCTGAGCTTTTGGCAGGACATCCAAAATAATTATTGCTAAGACCCATGTCAAGATTTTTCCTATGTTCTTTTCCAGAAATTTTATGACTTCAGGTCTCATATTTAGGCCTTTGATCCATTTTGAGTTGAGTTTCATGCATGGTGTAAGATAAAGGTCTGATTTCATTCTTTTGCATGTGGAAATCCAGCACCATTTCCCTACTGTGTCCCCTGGATGTTCTTCTCAAAAATTAGTTGATCATATATGTTTGGATTTTTTTCCAGGGCTCTCTATTCTGTCCCACTGGCCTATTTGTCTGGTTTTATGCCACCACTATACAGTTTTGATTATTAAAGTTTTGTAATATAATTTTGATCAGAAAGTGTGGTACCTGCAATTTTGTTTTTATTTTTTAATATTGCTTTGGCTATTTGGGGTTTTCATACGACTTTTAGAATTAGTTTTCCATCTCTGTGAAGAATACCATTGTAATTTTGATAGAAATTACATTAAATCTAATCTAATATAAATCTGTACATTATTTTGATAGTATGAACATTTTAACAATATTATTTTTTCCTACTCATAAATGTATCTTTCCATTTGGGTCTTCTCCAATTTCTTTCATCAATGTTTTATAGATTTCAGTGTAAAAATCTTTTATCTCCTTTGTTAAATTTATTCCTTAGTATTAATATCTTTACTTTTTATGTTATCATAAATGGGATTATTTTCTTGATTTCTTCTTCAGTTATTTGTGTATGGAAATGCTACTCATTTTTTATGTCAAGTTTGTATCCTTCAAATTTACTGCATTCATGTATAACAGGTTTTTTTTGGTGATCTTTGGGGTTTTCTACATATAGGATCATGCAATCTGCAAATTGAGATAATAACACTTCCTTTCCAATTTAGATGCCTTTTATTTCTTTTTCTTGTCTGATTGCTCTTGCTAGTACTTCCAGTACTATGTTGAATAACAGTGGCAAGAGGAGGCATGTCCTCCTTGTACCACCAGATCTTAGTCAAAAAGCTATCAGTTGTTTCCTGTTAATTATGATGTCAGCTGTGGGTTTTTCATAAATGGCCTTATTCATATTAATGAATTTTCTTTCTATATGTAAATTTTTAAGAGTTCTTATCAAGAAAGAATGCTGACCTTTGTCAAATGCTTTTCCTGTGTTGAGCTGATTATGTGGTTTTTATCTTTCATTCGGTTCATGTGACATATCACATTGATTGATTTGTGCACATTAAACCCAGGCCTACATACCAGTGATAAATCCCATTTTATTGTGATATATGCTCTTTTTAATGTGTTGTAGATATCAGTTTGCTAATATTATATAGAGGATTTTTGCATGATTGTTCATCAGGGATATTGGCCTGTAGTTTTATTAATATTTTTATTGCAGTGTCTTTGCCTGGCTCAAGTATCAAGGTGATACTGGCTGTGTAAAGTGTGTTTTGAATTATTCCCTCCAGCTTTATTTTTTGGAAGAGTTTAAGAAGAATTTTTAATAACTCTTTGAATGTTTAGTAGAATTCAGCCCTGAAGCCATCTGGTTGTGTGCTTTTTTTTTCTTTTTTCAGGAGGATTTAAATTATTTCTTTAATCTCTTGAAATGTTATTGTTTAGTTCAAGTTTTCTATTTCTTCCTGATTCAACCTTAGTAGGTTATACTTTTCTAGGAATTTACAAATTTCCAATTTGTTGGCATATAATTATTCATAGTAGTCTCTTATTATCATTTTTATTTCTGAGGCACCTGTTATAATGTCTAAACTTTAATTTATGATTTTATTTATTTACATCGTCTCTCTTTTTTCCTTAGTAAGTATAGCTAGAGGTTTGTTGATAGTATTTATTTTTTTCAACAACCAACTCTTGGTATTGTTCATTTTTGTATGACTTTTCTCTTTTATATTTGATCTATTTTCATTCTCATCTTTATTATTTCCTTTTTTCTGTTAGCTTTGGATTTAGTTTGTTTTTATTTTTCTAGTTTCTTGAAGCATAATGTTATATTTATTTAGATTCTTCTTTTTTAATGTAGGCATTTATTACTATAAAATTCCCTCTTAGAACTGCTTTTGCTGCATCCCATAGGTTTTGATATGCTGTGTTTCCATTGTTGTTTGTCTCAAGATACATTTTAGTTTCCTTTTTGAGTTCTTCATTCATATCATGATTTTTTTTCGATTTTATTGAATTGTCTGTTTGCATTCTTTTGTGTCTCTCTGAATGTCCTTAGGATCATTATTTTGAATTTTTGTCAGGTAATTTGTAAATTTCTATTTCTTTGATTAAGTTACTGTGAAAACACAGCCCTAACTTCACCTGATTTGCCTAATTTTTATCTTCTCAGAAATTACAAAATAATTCACCATTAAATGTAAATTGTTGTTAAAGTCTAATCTAGATATCAGTAAGTACTGAAATATTCAGAGCAATTCTTTGTGGTGTGATATTTTCCCATGCATTTCAAAATGTATTGTTCTCTTATTTTCCTCAGTGAAGTTGTGACACAGTGCATAAGACCACCAAAACACTTTGAAAATTTTGCAACATTCTTTCTTGGGCTATTGATAGAGATCTTAGTTTTATTTTAAGTATAATGGGAAACCATTGTAGTCTTTAAAGAAAAATGACATGATCAGATCTATGTTTTAAAAAGATCATCTGTTAAAGAAATATCTAAATAAACTATAGGGCATGAAAACTAAATATCACAATCAAGTAGAAAAACTTTTTATATAGTTTTTGTTATCTTTTTCTATATTTCCCTGAATGTTTCAGAATAAGTTATTATTTTAAGACAAATATTTAAATTTATTTTAAAAAATCAAGCTTAAACATTATAGCAGGGAAATTCTAGTTTGAAAAAGCTTAAGACTATGGACAATTGGGAAAATAGTCCCAACCTGCAGATTTGGCATTCATATTCTTGATTTCTCATAATGCCTATATTATTAATTGCAATGTGAAATGGGCAGCTATTTTTTCACCCTCCTAAGTGTAAATTTGAAATCATATTCTACTTCTGAATGACCCCACATTACAATTAACACTATATTTTGAAATAACAGTTTCATCTCTCATTTCAAATAAATATGTAATCTAGAACTGAATGAAAAGAATGGGAATATTTTGGCTTAAAAATAAGTTTCTGTTTCTTCCGTACTCCTTATTTGTTTCCACCTCCTGATGTGAGCCCTGTTACCTTATAAGTCATCCTGAGAGTATACTGACCAGGATAGCTAGGAAGGATACTCAAATCAAAGAGATATGTTGTCCCAATGGAGACAATACTTCCTCTGAATCTTGTATCATACTCAGTTGATCAAAAAAAAAATGTAGTTTAAAGGAGATATTTTTTCCTATGTCCCATTCATCAAATATATTGGAACAATTTTCACACTAAAAAACTGTGTGTAGCAATAAATCACTCAATAGTATCTGTAAGAAGGGAAAAGGAAAGCAGCTTTAATTGTTTTAGCAGTTAAATCAGTCAAGAAGGAAACACCAATTAAGGAATTTTGACAGTCAAATCTCATTTATGAACCATCTGCTAAGTTCATCATCAAGATCATCAAGTTTATCATTAATGCTGTAAATGAAAGCATTTTATTTGAAGTTATTAATGTGAAAATATTAACATATACTAATATTGGTAAAAATGTGGGCCAAGAATCAAATAGCAATTATATGTATAGTGTTGGAGGGAGTATGATATTTCATTTAATAAGCAACAACTCTAGAATCTGACTTTCTGGGTTTAAATATTAGCTCTGCTACTAACCAGATGTGTACTTCAAGCAAGGTACTTTTCTATATTACAATTTCACCAGCTGTAAAGGAATGTCTACCTATAGATTTGTTGTGATAAGTAAGTAGGGTAATCCATGCACTTAAATTACTTAAAATATATCTAATACACAGGAATCCATAGATAAATATTTGGCATCATTGCTATACTTTAGAGAATAGGAAGAACTAGGTTGTTATGTTTTGAGTTAAGAAAAAGGAACAAAGATATTGACAGAACGAAGTGAGGATAAATAATTATGTACTACATTATGCTTGAAAGATATAGTTTCCTATTTTCTGTATAATGAACTATGGTACTTAAATAAGTTTCTCTGTCTTTCTCTTTTAAAATGGAAAAGTTCACAGCTGAACTTTAATCTCTTCTTTCTGCAGAATAGGCAGGTTCTTCTTTTACCACAGGGATTAAGGGCCAGATGCTACCGTGTTGACAGCACACAGGTTCTTAAATAAACTTGCATATATCACTTGAGTTCATGGCCTTTTTGAATTTCCTAACATTCAAAGACAAAAAAATCAATGGCTATTTTTAACCTGGTGATAACAGTTAATTCTACAAAGTTCCAGAGTCAAACTCAGATGGTAAGAAAAAACATAGTTGAGAAGTAAATCAAATTCAAGCAATTATGGAGATTATTTAGAAAACAGAACATTCTGCTTTCACTCAAGTCATTCAAACAAATTCTTCCAAATTAGGATATTTGATTGAATTATCCAAATAATTGCTTCCATTTTTGGCTTCAATTTTAATAGAGACATCTTTGATAGAACACTATTAAATTGTCAGAGAAGGTAGAATACGGGTAGACATTATAGACATTTCCAAGTAGGTAATACAACTCTCATTCTAAATTTAGAGATTAATAAATATGTATTAAAGACTTTCTTTAAAAAAGAGGGGGAAAATAAAATAATTCAAGATAACTTTATTGAAGTTGATAAACTATAAAGAATACCCCCATCCTGAAGACAAAATCATTGCAAAATATTTACCCTATCTTCAAAATTTTTAGTAATACTAATTTCTTGGTCCTTGAGAAACAAAGGCAAAGAAGATGTGACTCTTTGTCTCCAGTTGATTCCAATGCATTGGGAAGCAGATGAGACAAGCAATCAAAGATTTACAATAACATTGATGAGTACTAAAGATATATACAGGACTAAAGTAACATTGATGAGGGGAGAGTTTCTTGAAGAACAGAAGTTAATGGAGATATGAGGTGATGGAAAGAAAAGTTAAATTGTATTTTGAAGATACATATTTGTTTCTTAGGATTCTCAAGGAAACGTGTAGTATAAATAAAGATAAGGCAAAAAATATTTGGAATTCTGCAGTGATATTTTGGGAACTATAATAATTTGATACAAATAGCAGGTACAACTTATAGGAGGAATGTATAGAGGTTGATACAAAAGGAAGATATAAATTATATACCTGGCTTAGTATTTTTTACAAAGAGTATATTATTATATTAGTGCCATAATTCTTAAAACTTTTTTTCAGAGCAATATTTTCTACTTCCTGTGGAAGAAGATTGCCCTTACAGCTCTTTGATAACCACCATCCTCTCATGACTCCAATGTTGCCGCTCAACAAAAATCCAGCTAATAAATTAACTTATTTCATTCTTTAAGGGCAAGACTTAAAATGCCATTCATTGGGACATATATTTATTGCCTTCAATTTTCTTGGAAGTATAAAGAACTGATAGATGCTTTTGTATATAGGCAAAGTGTATTTTAAGAAGCAAAGAGATAAAAAATGCTAGAGAGGAAGACATTCTCAGCAAGGGAATGAAATAAATACCTTGAGTAAGAGGAGAAAACCTCTCATTTCATTTGGGGTTTATTGTGTTCTACATACACAGTAAAGATGAGGAGAGACTCTGTATTTTGTTTTTTAATTTTATCTCATTCACACAAACAACATTTTTCTGGATAATTTAAGTTAAACCTCATTTATAGGGTTAAACATCATTCAAAGTCATGACAGAAAGAGATACCCCCGACCCCCAGAAAAAAAAAAAAACGACAATGTTAAAGTAAATAGTGTTCTCTTTTCAGACTCATTTTAAGCCCAGGAGTGCAGGAAAAATCCAAACCTGCTATTACATTATTAGATATATAACAAACACTATTCATCAATGCTGTGAATTTTTTGTGGAGGAGGGTGAGAGGGCTACTGTAGTAATTTTTATGGTTAACTTCCCCCATTTTATGTTTTTTATTTTCTACCAAATGTTTAAAGACACTCTATAAAAATGACACCTGCACTCGAATGTTTATAGCAGCATAATGCACAATTGCAAAGTTGTGGAAACTACCCAAGTGCCCATTAATACATGAGTGGATTAATAAAATGTGGTATATGTATACCATACTATTCAGCTATAAGAAACAACAGTGATATAGCACCTCTTGCATTTTCCTGGATAGAGCTGAAACCCATTCTACTAAGTGAAGTATCTCAAGAATGGATAAACAAGCACCACATGTACTCACCAGCAAATTGGATTCATTGATCAACACCTAAGTGGACATACAGGAATAACATTTATCGGACGTCAGGCAGATGGGGGGGAGGGGATGGGTATATACATACATAATGAGTGCGATGTGCACTGTCTGTGGGATGGACACGCTTGAAGCTGTGACTCCGGGGGGGAAGGGGGGAAAAGGCAACACATGTAACCTAAACATCTGTACCCCCATAATATGCTGAAATAAAAATAAAATAAAATAAAGTACTAAAAAAAAAAAAGAAGAAGAAGCTATTGTGCCCCCTACCCATTTATGTAGTACTTACTTTCCAATATCTACAGTGCAAGTTATTGGTTTTTTTTTCTCTGAATAATGTTCTCGTCTGTTAGTGCCGATCTAGTTGTCAGCAGCAACAATAACAGGAGAAATTTCCATGATGCCCTGGAAACCGTCATAAAGACAGAAGATTCCAAAAGTGTGAAGGAAAGGGATGAGAACTCTCTGTTCAATGACCATTTACCCAGACATGCATTCCACAATATTTACTAAGTGCTTACTATGTATGAGGTGACATCTTTACGCAAGGGAAATACACACCTTAATGAAATAGTCACCAAAAGTACTAACCAAAACCTTGGCAACTCTGTCTCAGTAAATATCTGAATAGACTTGAGTCACTAAAGCTGCTCTTCTTGACTCTGCTCCCTTGTAATTATTGTTTGCAATTAGTCTGAGCAACCTCCTTCGCCTTCACTTCGGAGTAAATGGAATAAATAAGTAATGGTTATAAAAGTGAAAAAGACAAAAGGGTTTAGTAAAAGCAAACAATCTTCCTACAAACTCACTTTTCAGTGAGGCAGATTTACCTGTGATGGTGGCACACCCAAATATTTATATTGGCAATGGTTTAGCCTATTTGGGCTGCTATTTCAAGTATAAACTGGGTGGCTTATAAACAACAGAATTTTTTTTTCTCACAGTTCTAGAGGGTGGAAGTCTGATATCAAGGTGCTAGCATGATTATGATTGGATTATGATAAGAACTATCTTGAAGGCCAAAGACTACTGCACACTTCTTACTATGTCCTCATGAGGTGGATGGAGCAAAGGAGCTTCCTTGAGCCTCTTTTATAAGGGTTCTAATCTCATTCATGAGGCTCTGCCCTCATGATCTAATAGTCTCAAAAAGGTCCCACCTCCTTATATTCATACTATCACCTTGGGAGTTAGGATTCAAACATATGAATTTTGGGGAATACAAACATTCAAACATAACAAATAAGAATCTAAAATTCAGTGTAGACCTGAATAGAGTTCTAAAAGCTTTAAAGCTGGCAGAGTTTTGAAATATCTAAAATCAGATTAGGGGGATTTTACTATTATTGATAATTTTATTTGCCTGAGGGTAAGTAGTCTCTATATGCACACTGCCTTAAAATCCAAACCCATACATATACATGTTATATTTTATATATGTATAATATATAACATAAAATATAAAGACATCTCTTTTATATTTTAGAAGTTAAAAATTAAATGTGTACATGACATATAGAAATTTATTAAATATTTATGTATATGCAATTGTGAATAAAATAAATAGGCTCCAAAAATTCTATAAATGTAATAATACAATTGTTATAGTCTTCAAATGTTATATGTGATATTTCTTATAGATCTTTGAGATAAGTAGATTTGCTCTATGAAAATAATCGACTCAAAAATTATTCTAAATATTACTGAATGTCACATACTTTAAAAGAATATATATTTACTTTATTAAAAATAAATTAAGCAAACCTATACTTAACATTTTATCAAAGTTTCAACAAAACTACATTGCATAAGGCACATAAGATTTTATCATTCAGGTAGAAGTCGGAATGTAAAAGCTATTGAGCACTGCATATTTCCAATGTATCACAATTATAGAAACACCTGTGTTAAATAACTCTGAGTTGATCCACTCTAAAAATATAGAGTGCTTAATAGCCTGAGAAGAAAATACATTGCCAACAAGCCACAGGTGTTCACCACAGGAAGTCATAAAGAATGTGATGATGAAGAATGTGATGACATTTTCCAACCCATAATATATATATTTCCCAAATGAACTTATGCATCTATAATTGAGTTCATTTTTAAAAATTGCTAATGTGGCATTTAAGCTATTTTTTTTTTTAAAAAAAAAGCAATAAAAATTCCAAAAG
Source organism: Lepilemur ruficaudatus (assembly GCA_963574885.1). Taxonomy (NCBI): domain Eukaryota; kingdom Metazoa; phylum Chordata; class Mammalia; order Primates; family Lepilemuridae; genus Lepilemur; species Lepilemur ruficaudatus. The sequence goes on from CAUYRT010082237.1 coordinate 18,759, forward strand.
GTATTAATACATATTATATTGGTTTTTAAAATTAAATGCAAAGGGATAAAGCCAAGTTAGAATCAGAGATTTCATTTCAAAAACTTTTATTCATGGTAGTATTTGAATAGTTTATAGCCTACATTAAATCTAAACCTTTCTGTAGATATGTAATTGTATGAATGAATCTTCATTATAATAAAACACAGGTTTTGAATCCCAGTAATTCAAGCAACAGCTTTTAGATACACTATTTACTGCAATAAAATATTATAATCATGTTTTACCTCAGATTTTGTTATCGTTCATATAAAAAGTTACAGGGAGCCATAATCAAATTGCCCTGTATTTCCTTAACAAGTACAATTTATCTTCCCATTTAATTCAATTCAACATAAAAATAATACTTAGTAAGGCATTTTATAAGCTTTGTTAATGCTTCCCAGACATTCATGTTCGATAACTGAACTCAACACTTGATTATCCATGTTGATGGAAGGCTAAAGGAATATAGATAATTGAAAATAGTAGGTAATTCAGAAAATTGCAATGCAGTCAAATTCATATACACAGAAACAAATTGACACATGTTTACTCATTTACTCAAGAATACTTCCCTTTGTCTGTCCTGTAAGTAAATGATTCCAAAGTAGTTGATGAAAGAGAAGCAGGTGCTGCCAAAGTGCATATAGGTAGTAAAAGATATATGTCACTATCTGACCAAACACAGAAAAACAAGATTCTCTGTGTCTACCTCTAGAATGTAATAGATGATTTTATGTTTCCATGTGGGTAATTCAACCTTTCCCTTAGAGGTGTTCCAACCATAGTACCTTGAATTTCCCAGGTTAGAAGAGAAAGTATAGCTTAAGGTCATATACCATTTTGACTGGTAGTTCTGACCAGTAAACAAAAATCATAAGACAGGAATAGAAAGTTAAACAATGAATGTTCTCTCCCATACATGGAAGCTAAAAAAAGTTGATATCATAGAAGTAAAAAAGTAGAAAAGAGGAAAAAGAGGATACTAGAGGCTGGGAAATGTAGGAGGAAGGAGATAGGGAGAGGTTTGTTAAAAGATACAAAGTTATAGTTAGATAGCAGAAATAAGTTCTAGTTTTCTATACCACTGTAGAATGACTATCGTTACCAATAATATATTATGCAGTTTCAAATAGCTAGAAGGAGAATGCTGAATGTTTCCGACACAAAAAGTCATAAATGTTTGAGATGATGGATATGCCAATTATATCTAATCACTATACATTATGTGTATCAAAATATCACCATGTACCCCATAAATATGTTCAATTATTATATTGTCCATTAAAAATAAAATAAAATTTAAAAAATAAGATCAAGTATTCAGTAGCACAAGAGGGTGACTAGAATTAACAATAATCTATTGTATATTTAAAAATAACTAAAAGAGTAGAGTTGGGATGTTCTTAACAAAAAAATGATAATGCTTCAGGCAATGGATATTCCAATTACTATGATTTGATCATTACTGATGTCAATATTGATTCTTCTAATCAATGGCCACAGGATGCTTTTCCATTCGTTTACATCATTTATGATTTCTTTTTCAGTGTTTTGTAGTTCTCCTTATAGAGGTTTTTCACCTCCTCAGTTAAGTATATTCCAAGTTGTTTTGGTTTTTTTGTAGCTATTGTAGGTTGGATTGAGTTATCAATTCAGTTCTCTGTGTGGTTGTTATGAGTGTATAGAAATGCTACTGCTTTGTGTACATTGATTTTGTAACCTGAGATTTTATTGAATTCATTTATCAATTTAAGCAGTGTTTTGGAGGAGTCTTTAGGATTTTCTAAGTGTGAGATCATATCACTGGCAAACAGGGATAGTTTGACTTCCTCTTTTCCAACTTAGATGCCTTTTATTTCTTTTTCTTGCCTGATTGCTCTGGATAGGACTTCCAGTACTGTGTTGACTAGAAGTTGGGAAAGTGGGTATCCTTGTCTTATTTCAGTTCTTATGGGAAATGCTCTCAATTTTACCCAATTCAAGATGATGTTGGCTGTGGGGTTTTAATTTATGATTTTTTATCATTTTGAGGTTTGTTCCTTCTATTCCTAGTTTGTTAAGAGTTTTTATCATGGAGGGGAGCTGGATTTTACACTTGATATTACATAGGTGGCCAAGAATCAATGCGGTGCTGGATTTTATACAATACTTTTTCTGCATTTATTGAGATGAACATATGTATTTTGTCTTTAATTCTCCTTATGTGGTGAATCACATTTATTGATTTGCATATGTTAAATAAACCTTGCATAACTGGGATTAAACCCATGTGATTGTAGTGAATTATTTTTTGATGTGCTATTGCATTTTATTTGCTAGCAATTTGTTGAGGATTTTTGCATGCATGTTCATGAGGTATATTGCTCTGTAGCTTTCTTTTTTTGTTTTTTCCTTTCCAGGCTTTGCTCTCAAGGTGGCACTGGCTTTGTAGAATTAATTATACTTCTTGATATTTTGGAACAGTTTCAGTAAGATAGGTATCAGTTCTTCATTGTAGGTCTGGTAGAATTTGACAGTGAATCCATCTGGTCCTGGTGTTTTTTTGTTGGGAGGTTTTTATTACTGCTTCAATCTCACTACTCATTATTGTCATGTTCAGGATTACTATTTCTTCCCAATTCCAGTTTGTGAGGTGATGTGTTCCCCAAAATATATACATTTCCTCCAGATTTTCTAGTTTGTGTGCATAGGGGTGTTTACAGTATTCTTGACTGATCTTTTGTATTTCTGTGATATCACTTGAAATGTCTCCTTTTCCTGTTTCCCTGGCTTGAGTATCAGGATTATACTGGCTTTGTAGAATAACCTGGGGAGAATTCCCTCCACCTCAATCTTTGGAAACAGTTTCAGTAGGATTTGCACTAGTTCTTCTGTGTCTGAAGGAATTTGGCTGTAAATCCATCTGGTCCTGATCCCCGCTCCTTTTTTTTTCATTGTGAGATTCTTTACTCTGATTCAGTATTGCTTCCCATTATTGGTCTATTGAGGATTTTTATTTCTTCCTTGTTCAAGCTTAAGAGGTGTTATGTTTTCTGGAATTCATCTGTTTCCTCTAGCTTTTCTAGTTTGTGAATGTATACTTATTCGTAGTAGTCTTTGATGATGTTTGTATTTCTGTAATATCAATTGTAGTGTTTTCTTTTTGTTTTCTTTTGTCTATCTCCTTTATTTGCAAGGTTTTAACATTTAATTTTAATTTTATTTTTTTAATTTCAGAATATTAAGGGAGTATAAATATTTTGGTTAAATGAATTGCTTTAGTACTGCTTGAGTCAAAGTTACATGTGTGCCCATCACCCAGGTAGTGTATATTGTACCCATTAAGTATGATTTCACCCATCCCCTGTTCCCCCATCCCCTCTGCATGATTCCCATGGAGTTTTGCTTCCTTCTGAGCACAAGAGTGCTGATCAGTTAATTCCAATTTAATAGTGAGTACCGATGGTGATTGATTTTCCATTCTTATAATACTTCACTTACAAGTGTGGTCTCCAGTTTGATCAAGATTGTTGCAAAAGGTCTGAATTCATTTTTATGAGTGAGTAGTACTCTATTGTATACATATACCACATTTTATTAATTCACTCATAAATTGGTGGCACTTGGGTTTATTCCACATCTTTGTGAATTCTGCTACAATAAACATTCTAGTACAAGTGTCTTTTTGATAAAATAACTTATTTTTCTTTGGGTAAATACTAAGTAGTGGGATCGCTGGATCAAATGATAGATCTACTTTTAGTTCTTTAAGGAAGCTCCATACTATTTTCCATGGAAGTTGTATTAATTTACAGTCCTACCAAGAGTGTGTAAGTGTTCCTTTCTCTCCACGTCCACACCATCATCGATTGTTGTGGAGCTTTTTGATAAAAACCATTCTCATTATGGTTAGGTGATATTCCATTGTGGTTTTGATTTACCTTTCCCTGATGATTACAGATGTTGAGCACTTTTTCATATGTTTATTGGCCATTAGTCTATCTTCTTTGAAAAAGCTTCTGCTCATTGCTTTTGCCCACTTTTTGATGGGGTTATTTGATTTTTTCTTGCTGATTTGCTTTAGTTCTTTGTAGATTCTGCTTTTTAACCCTTTATTGGGTGTATATCATTTGAATATTTTCTTCCATTCTCTAGGTTGTCTATTTTTTCTGGTGATTGTTTCCTTGACTGTGCAAAAGCTTTTAAATTTAATTATAATTTCCAGGGATTTCAACACACCACTGACAGAACTCATCTTCCTAGCAAACATAAATAAAGAAACACTGGACTTAAATGGGACACTAGAACAAACTGCTTGAGTAGCAGAAATTTACAGAACTTTGTACCCCAAAACTTCTGAATATACAGTCTTCCCATCAGCACATGGAACATTCTCTAAGATTGATTGTAGGCCACAAAACATGTTTCAAAAAATTTAAAAAAATATAAATTATGGCATGCATCTGCTCAGACCATAGTGGAGTAAAATTAGATATTAACTCCAATAGAAATCCTCAATTCTACACAAAGTCATGGAAATCAAACAAACTACTGCCGAACAAATATTGGATTAAGGTGGAAATCAAAAGATTACTTGAACTAAAATGTCAAAGGACACACAAGATATCAAAATCTGTAGGATTCATCAAAAGCATTTATAATGGGGAAATTCATAGCCTTAAATGCTTACATCAAAAAAGACAGAAAGATCACAAATCAACTATCTCATGAATCATCTCAGGGAACTAAAGAAGGAAGAGCAAGCCTAACCTAAATCCAGACTAAGAAAATAAATAACTGAGGTTAGAGCAGCACTAAATGAAATCAAAAACAGACCAAAAATAATGATTAATGAAACAAAAAGTTGGTTCTTTGAAAAGATAAAGAAAATTGATAAACCTTTCACTAGATTAACCAGAAATAGAAAAGAAAGGACCCAAATAAGCTCAAGCAGAAATTAAAAACGAGATATTAGAACTGATAACACAGAAATATGAAATATCACCTGTGAATATGATAAAAGTCTCCATGTACATAAATTCAAAAACATTGAGGAAATGGACAAATTCCTGGAAACATATAACTTCCCAAGCTTCAATCAGAAAGAAAGAGAACTCCTCAACAGACTAATTAAGAACAAGGAAATGGAATCAGCAATAAAAAAATACTCCCCCCAAACAAAGTCCCAGACCTGGTGGTTTCACAGCCAAATTTTATCAGACCTACAATGAATTGGTACTCATACTGCAGAAATTATTTCATAACATTGAGAAGGAAGTAATCCTCCCCAATTCATTCTATGAAGCCAGTAAAACCTTGATACCAAAACCTGGAAAATACACAACAAAAAACTAAAAGTATGGATCAATATTCCTTATGAATCACCTTGATACCAAAGGCAGTAAAGGACACAACAAAAAATTTAATAAAATTATAGACCAGTATTCCTTATGAATATAGACAGACAAATCCTCAATAGAATTTTATACCTACAACTATTAATGCTACTACAACATTTACCTTTACTAACTTCTTCTTATGTGCCAGGGTTTATTCTAATCACAGTGCCTGCATTGTGTTATTATATCCACATCACAGCCCTGTAGGGTGGATTAGGTGTTGTCCAAAAAAAAAAAAAAATTATCAACCAAATTCAGCACCCCACCAAAAAAAATAATCCACCACAATCAAGTGGGCTTCATCCCAGGGTTGCAAGAATAGCTCAACATAAATAAATGCATAGATACAATTAACCATATAAACAAAATAAAAAACAAAGTTCATATGGCCATCTCAATAGATGCAGAAAAGCATTTGACAAAATTCAGCACCCTTTTATGATAAAAACTCTCAGCAATATAAGGATAGAAGGAACATCTTTTAAAATTATAAAGGCCATATATAGCAAACCCATAGCCAACATCATACTGAATGGAGAAAAGTTGAAAGCATTTCCATTCATAACTGGAGCAAGATAAGGATGCTATGTACTATTCAACATAATACTGGAAGTCCTAACCAGAGCAATCAGGTAAGAGAAGGAAATCAAGTCTCTCTACATCAGGAAAAAGGAGGTCAAATTATTGCTCTTTGTTGAGGATATGATCTCAACCACCAAGAGACTCCTGGATTTGATATATAAATTCAGCAAAGTCTAAGGTTACAAAATGAATGTACGCAAATCAGTAGCATTCCTAAACACCAAAACAATCAAGCTGAGAATCAAATCAAAGATTCAATATCTTTCATAATAGTAAGAAAGAAAATAAAGTACCAAGGAATACATTTAACCAAGGAGGTGAACTATCTCTACAAAGAGAACTATGAATCACTGAAGAAGAAAATTACAGATGATGTAAATGAATGGAAAAAAAATATCTTGCTCATGTATTCAATAGAAACAACATTGTTAAAATGTCCATACTACCCAAAGTGATTTACAGTTTCAGTGAAATCCCCATCAAAATACCTATGTCATTTTTAGCAGATCTAGAAAAAATAATTCTATGCTTTGTATGGAATCAGAAAAGATCCCAAGGTTGCTTAAGCAACCTTAAGCAAATGGAACAAATTTGGAGGCATCACTTTCCAAGACTTTAGATTGTTCTGCTGGGCTGTAGTAACCAAAACAGTATGTTACTGGCACAAAAATAGAGACATAGACCAATGGGACAAAACAGAGAACCCATATATAAACCATCCAAATGCTGCCATCTGACAAAGTAGACAGCAATATACACTAGGGATAAAAGTCCATATTCAATAAATAATGTGGGAAAATTGTATAGCCACCTGTGAAAGAGTGAAATAGGATCCATATCTCTCACCATTCACAAAAATTAATTCAAGATGAATAACAGACTTAAATCTAAGGCACGGAACCATAAGAATTCTAAAAGAAAATGTTGGGAAAACTCTTCTAGATATCAGCCTAGTCAAAGAATTTATGAAGAAGACCCCAAGAACAATCACAGCAACAATAAAAGTAAATAAATGGGACTTGATTAAATTAAAATGCTTCTGTGAGTCCTTTTTCATTTCTGATTATGTTTCTTTGGATGGTCTCTTTTATTTTCTTGGTGAGTCTAACTAGTGATTTATCTATTTGCTTATCTTTTCTAAGAACTAATTTTTTGTTTCATTGATCCCTTTCATTTATTTATTTTTTTGCCCAATATTTTATTTAATTTTGCTGTGATGTTTGTTATTTCTTGTTCTCTGCTAGCTTTGGGTTTAGTTTGTTCTTGTTTTTCTAGTTCCTTGAAGTATGACATTAGCTTATTAATTTGTGATCTTTCTATTTTTTTGATGTGGACATTTAGTGCTATAAAATTCCCTCTTAGCAATACTTTTTTTGTATTCCACAGGTTTTGGTATGTTGTGCTTTCATTTTCATCTGTTTCAAATTTTTTAAAATTTATATCTTTATATATTCATTGACCCAGTGATTGTTTGGGAGCCTGTTGTTTAATTTTCACATGTTTGTATAGTTTCTGATGTTTCTCTTTGTATTGATTTCTAGCCTTATTCCACTGTTGTTTGAGAAGTTATTTGATATGATTTCAATTTATATAATTTGTCAAGATTCATTTTGTGGCCTAAAATGTGCTCTATGTTAGGGATTTTTGCATATGCTAATGAAAATAATGTATATTGTGTAGTTGTTGGTGGAAGGTTCTGAAAATGTCTATTAAGTTCATTTGGTCTAAAATCTAATTTGAAACTTTCTTTGTTGATTTCCAGGCTTGATGATCTCTCTATTGCTGTGAGTGCAGTGGTAAAGTCTCCCACTATTATTGTGTTGCTGTCTCTCTCTTTTTGTGGGTCTAGCAATATTTGTTTGGGAATCTGAGTGCTCCAATATTGGGTACATATATATTTAGCACCATTATATCTTCTTGCTGAATTGATCCCTTTTTCAATATATAATGACCTTTCTTTTTCTTCTTTTCTCTTTTTTTTTAACTGTCTTTGATTTAAAGCCTGATTTATCTGACATAATTATATCTATTTGTGCTTGCTTTTGGTTTTTGTTTGCATGGACTATATTTTTCTAGCATTTTACTTTCAATCTATATATGGTAAGGTGAGTTTCTTATAAGCATCATATATTTAGATAATTTTTTATCTATTCTGCCAATCTATATTTTTATAGACTGGAATATTTAACCCACTTACATTCAAGGTTAATACTAATATGTGAATCTTTGTTCTTGTCATAATGTTAGTTGAGTTCTAGTTGTTTTATAAATTCTTTGTTTCTTTCCTCCTCTTTCTTTTTGTCTCTGTGATTTGCTGAGCTTCTGTCATGTTGCCACTTTTTCCTTTTTCTTTCTCCTCTGTGTGATTATTTTATAATACTTAGAGTTTTATATTTTAAATAAATAAATAAAAAGATATAAAGATAATAAAGATGTTACCTAAAGTGAATATTAAAAAATCAACTCTCATAATTCTGCAAAACATGGATTTAACAAATTATTATTTTTCTCTGCAACTATCAATAAAATCAAATTAAGAAAGCACAAGGGAATGTTTAGGGTCTTTGCTCTATTTGTGTTATGTTATATGTTTCATATACAACTGAATACTTTGTGACAATGAACATTCATAGTAAGTTTTTTTTTTTTTTAAGTAGCCATTATTTCTCTCAATTTTCTGAAACTGTTAGCATGGTATTTACCTTTGCTTCATTAAATGTTCAAATTAAAGATTAGATCTGGAAAAGAAAGCTAAATAGCAAATAAATCAAGGAATTTTTTTAAGATTCATAGGAAAGAATGGTAGCTAGATGCACTAACTTTAGTATTAAGGCTACCATACTAGTAAGTACCTGTTTGTTTGCCTTTTTCTTATCTCTCTTCCTTCAAGACCAATTATTTATTTAATCATACTCTATAGTACATGCTTACTATTTACATATGTATTAGACACTTTGTTATCTTCTTTCTCTTTTTTTAATGAACACTATCCTTAGGTGATCTGAATATAGATTTTTGAAAATTAGCCTTATTCTCTCACTAGCTGACAAGCTCCTTGTGAATAATTTGAGCCTGAAACTGTCTTAGATAGGGAAAGGCTCTAACTTACAATGGACATTCTCATATTGCTCATGTGTAAATTGGAACGCATTGAATGTGGAAGCAATCATCATCATAATATGATTGTTATAAAAAATCATTACCTTTCATACTGGAAATGCCATTTAAATGTCAGTTTGGAAAATATAGAAATCCAACATGGGCTCTAAGTACATGCTGTTTAATTCATTTATTTTAGATGAATTGACATTCTACTAACCAGCCATCATCTTGTCACTAAATATTTTCTTGATTGAATAAAATGGTTGGAATATGCATAATTTATCATGTAAACTATTTCAGTTATTCCTTTTTATTTTCAACTTGCAAAACCAGCTGTGAAAACTGTAGCAATATCAAAATGGCAGTAGAATACCAGAAGAAACATGCATTTTAAGCAGTCCTCCTATGTGGTTATGCAGAGTAGTAGGTTTAGCTATTTTAGAACTTTGCTTATCTAACTCTTCTTGCCTAGTAAAGTATAAGATAAAAAGTCTCTAAAACTGTAACATGGATCAATGTCAGAAGAAAACGAAGCATATTTATTATTGAAGCTATTTTGTTAAATCTCTAGGAAGAATTTAATTTGGGGAGGTCTGGTGAATCTAGTGTCTCAAATAAGAAATCATGCAAATAACTTCACAGCTAATAGGTAGGAAGGTATTGTCCACTTCTGAATAAATAGTCCCTTAAATATTGTATAAAACTTCCAAAAGTTTTATCTTCATACTCGTTCATGCAGGAAATAAACATATCTCCCCAAAATGTCCTGTCTGGCATAGCATTTAATGAAGTAAATAAGACTCTATTGCATGCAATTTTAGTGGAGACACGTTAACGGCTCTGGAGTGGAGAGATAACATGGTACCATTAACAAGTATTGCCATGAGTTCTTACAGCTACAAGCAATTTAACTAAAAGAAACTACATGCTTTACATCTAGTCTGGCTCACAAATAGACTCTAAATCCCATGTGATCACGTCATTCATACATATGAGTCCATCTCATGGAACAGAAGGTTACAGAAGGAGTTATCATGTTTTTTAAGATGCTAGGATTTAGAGGGTTGTGAAGAGAATGCACAAACATTAGTGTAATCAAAATACCTGAATTTCGTTGGTAAACTTTCCCAAGCTAAAGTCCCCACCTTGCTCCTTACCAAAAATCACTAAAAACTTGTATAGAAAAATTGTGTAACTATGAAGAATGACGTTATTTTGGAGTCAGGACCGAACACTCAGAGACTGTTAGAAATCCTTTATACATCCAGTCAGCAGACAGATTCATCCTCCATTAGAAGAAGTGGATACTGAAGAATTTCACCACTTTTATCAACATGTTACATATTCTCTAGCCCTGGCCCTATCTTGAAATTCTCAGGTGTCATTGAGGCTAGTAAGCATATAGTAATATAGTTATCTGAATTAACTATATTACACCTATCCACTATATCTCTGTGAGAGTCTCTAGGGTCTCACAAATTTTGCCTTTTCTCTTTTTTTAATCAAGGCTTCTCAAACTTTATTGTGCAAAAAATAAGTTCAAGATACTTTTCAAAAGAAGAATGTTAATCAGTCAGTACCAATTTGATGGCGAGTACATGTTGGGCCCATGTACTCACCATCAAATTGGTACTGACTGATTAGCGGGAGTTGGGGGGTAGACCCACATCTGAGGGATGTGGTGAGCATTGTGGAGGGGAAGGGCATGCTTGAAATGTAGATGGGGGAGGGAATTAGGGGTCTCAATAGAGGGAAGGAAATCTTCTAAAACTAATTTATGTGAATAGCTGTACAACTTGGTAAATTTACTAATAATCATTTAATTGTACACTTATTAAAAAAAGAATATTTTAAAAGCATTCTTCTTTCCCCACACCCTCTCCCATTATATTGACCTGAAATTCATTGTCCTTTCTCTGTAAGTACATTGTCTTTTCTTTTTAAATGCACCCTTCTCCCCCAATAAGGGCATAAAAGAAAAAATAAACATTAGAGTGATGATATGAGAGTTTCTCAATCTTGAACGTCCAGTGGAAAGATGAAATAATTGTTTGGATATAAGGTGACATTAATGTGGTCCACTTAAACTTTTAATGCAATTTTTTTGGGTACAATATTTTCTTCAGCTTAGCAATCCAGGGAACCTCAGAGCAATTTCATAACATCAGAGTAGCGGAACATGTGAAATGAGTGAACTTTGGAGTATGGTTGAATTGAAGACTCAACCAAACTTTCCTCCTAAAGAAAGACTCAAGATATTAAGTCCACATGACGTGTTGGCTAAGGCATTTTGCCTGTTAATTTCTGAACCAGAAAATTTATAACAACTGTTTGTCATGTGTATATATTTATAGCCATATAATAAAAAGAAGTTTAAAAAAAAAAACAGAATGTTAGACTACAACCCCAGAGTTTCTATTCAGTAGGTCTGAGGTAGGGCTGACAAATTGTAATTTCTAAAAATTTCCAAGGTGGTACTGATGCTGCTATTTTGGAGAATAATTTGAGGCACAGATGTCTGAGAAAAAGAGATGACCTTCCTCCTACCCAAGTTTACTTTCACCAACTGATCTGCATTACAACAATTTTATCTTACTTCAATCATTTCCTCTTATTTTGATTCAATTTATCCCTGGCAATACAAGTATATAATCATTCCCATTTGGAAGATATTCCACAGCCCTATGTCTAGTGAGCTAGTAGCTGTCTTTTCTTCTCTCCCAGAATAAGCTTATTTAAAGTTTATTTATTTTTTAATATTCATTTTTAAAAGTTTATTTATTTTTGTTTAGTGTTTCCACTTTATTATTTAACACTCGCATCTCAGTACAGCCCATCCTCACCTTCAATCCACAGTATTCTTCTTCATAGATTCCACAAGGACTTCTGTAGAGGAGAAAAAGTAGTATCTTTTCCTAACCCTTCACAAGGTACATGGCTGACATCTATACAATAAAAGTCAAATTAACAAAAGAAAGCATGCACGTATGTTTAACATAAGTTTTATGTCTTCAGAAATGAAGTCTCAAAGAAACAGGGAAATCTGTATATTTTTATGCTGAATTTGATGAAAAGTGGACAGTTGATCAGAAGTACGATCGGACAAAGTAGGGTATGATATAATGGTAATAAACTAGGGGGAAACACAGTAAAGCTGTTTGTTTAAAGTCTTTTGTGCATCCCTGAGTCTTTGGAGATAAGTTTATCAGCCACATATATACTTGTGAATCTGAAATCTTCCTCTCCATCCTAGAGCCTTATCCTGAGTTTCAGATCAGTACTATCAATTTTTTTCTGTATATAACTACCATATACCACATAAGAATCTCAAAGTTTATGAGAATGTAAGAAGATAGTCAGTTTATCTTTATATATCAATCATTTGGTATTTTTAAATCTTTATTTTAAAAAAACCCCTCCATCTAACCTCTTATGTAATTAGAAATGTAGGACTTAATCTGTTCTCTCAAACATGTAATCAGTCAACCAATCCCCTGATGCTGCCTCAATTCTTGCAACAGTTTGACTTCTATCTTTAACTTCCCCCAGATCAGAATACTATATTGCAACCAGCACAATATTTTTGGAAAAAAAACCCCAAAACTGATTTTATTTTATTTTTTTTTTACTCACCATGTAGAATATTTTCTAGGAGCTCTCACTTGTAGTATGATTCAAAGGGTCTGGTTTTATGTCTAAACTTAATATCTGTCTCTTCTCCACTTAGAGTTTATATCCCAGCTTACCAATTTAATTTTAGTTCCCTAAAGATAATGTGCTTCTTTTTTTCTTCATGTTATCAACACTAATTGGAATTTCATACATTCTTTTGTAAGCTACATTGATATTTCCTTTGTGAAGTTTTCTCTCCTACTCCAATACTATTCTTTAAATGTTCTTTAGTAAATATCATACCATCCAGTAATTTTTAAAAGTTAGATTATTCTCCTGGATTTATTTTCCTATGTTTAGAATTTTAACTTATATGTTTTATAAACTTAGAGTCCACTAGAGTGCCTCATACCTAATGGTTGATAAATAGATATTTATTGAAATGGACTAAGATTAAATAAGATATAGGATGGGAACATTTGAAAATGAAGGAGACAGACAGGCTACTCCCTGTTGTATCCAAGAGAAATAAATACACCTGTCAACATAGAGAGTTGATGCAAATGTTCTTAAGAGTTTTATTCACAATAAGCAAAAGTTAGAAATAATCAAAGTGTCCATCAACTTGTGACTCAATTAAAAATACATGGTATGTCCATATGATGCAATATTATTCAGCAATAGAGAAGAATGAACTATTGACAGACATAACAATATGGATGCATCTCAAAAAAAAGTGATGGTGATTTAAACAAACTAGTAATGGAAGAATGTGTACTTAATGATAGCATTTAAACTAAATTCTATAACAGGCATAACTGGTCTATAAAGACAGACAACAGATCATTGTTGGCTTGAGCTGGGAGGGAGAGATTGGCTATAAAATAAACTTCATGGTGATAGAAATGTTTTGTATCTTAATTGTGGTGTTAATTGCATAGGTGCATTCATCTGCCAAACTCATCAAATTGTATACATAAATTGATACATTTAATTGTATGCAAATAATAACTTAAAATTTATTTCAAATAAATAGATTTTGTTTATGGTTTATATATAAACCTAGTTTTAGAGCAGTTATTTCAAGCTCAAATTTCATTAGGATAAAGAAAGAAACATACAGTTATAGAGATTCATCCAAGTGAGAGGCAATATAAAGCGATAAAAATAGTGTTAAACTAGAGAACACATGCTATGTCTAAAATGTTTTAAGTTTAAATATCATTATTAATACATATTTCTCTAATTAAAGGAAGCATATGTCCTTGACAGAGTCAGTGCATGGACATTGGTTAGCAACTCTTGCATTAGATAAAATAATAGTTTTTCCAAGATCAAGCTGAAAGAAAAAAAATGAGGTAGAGAATTAAGTTAATTTATCAAAAGAAGATAAAGAAGGTAAATTTTGCCTTTTGGCAATTCTTCTAGTAAAACAGTTCCTATAAATTGACCTGGTGAGATTAATTGTAAGTCCACAAATATAAACTATTCTCTGGAAAGATATTTCCAGCCCATGGAAGTGAATTAATTGTTGCAGTATATAAATTAAACTTTGCACTGTGTGTGTGTGTGTGTGTGCGTGCGTGCGTGCGTGTGTGAATGAGAGAGAGAGAAAGATAGAGAAAGAGTATATATATTTTTACACCAAGGATACAGAAAAATGTAAAATGACTTTTGAAAAAATCATTAAGTTGCAAAAATTCAATTTAGCTGGTGAAATTTTGAAGAGACTTGGATCCTTCCTGAGTTAACCAGTTAAGGTAGTCATCAGTGTCAATCTTATCAAAACATTTTTGAGGAAGTCCTCACATGCTTACTAAATCTGAATTTCCTCATAATAGATGGAAGTATCTTGGTAAAATGGCTATTTTGCCATGAAGTTAATGTCATCGGTTCAGAACTACATGACTGGGTTATCAAGATGTAGACAAAAACACAAAGTTCAGATTTTCAAGCTCTAGTCAGAGTCAGGAGCAATGGCGTACACATTATCGAACAGAATCCCATGAAAGTATAAAACGAATCCTTTGAAAAACAGATCGCCAGAAAGGCCTGGTATATGTGCACACTCCTTTGGGCGTCTTCCTCATTAGCCTGTCTTCAGCTGCAGATTCGTGAAGTCTAGACTACACATCAGAATTACATGAAGATCTTTTGCAAATATGAATATGTCATGGAACCACTTCAAAACTGCTAAATTTGAGTTTTCTCCAGGTGAGATTCAGTTCTCTTCAGTTTTTGTTTTTAAAAATCTCCCATGTGGTTCTGATGTTCCCACATGTTTGAGAAGTTCTTGGTTAAGTCCCCTTTCAGCCATGGTATATGCTTCTTTGCCAATGTGTTCTCAGACATTCATTTCTGCCATATCTTGATGTGGGTGAACATTTTAGCTGTGTATATAATTCTTAACCCTATGTTAAGTTTAACACAGGATTATGGTTAAAATGCTATAAGTAAATTAATACAAAGTAACATTCCCAGCATAATTGCACCTACCTGTACACAGTCAAGAGACCAGGAATCATTGTTAACCTTCCATCCTTCTCCATTCCTTCTGCAATTATTTCACCTGAAGCCTCATTACATCTCACCAGGACTATTGTTTTAGTTACCTAATTGGTGCTCCTGTCTCCATTCTTTTACTTTTCTAATCCATCCTACACATTCTTGTCAAATTAATTTCCTTAAATAACAATCCTATTCTGGGCACTGTCCTGTTCAAAATCTTTGCCTACTAACTAAAATGTAAATATTATTCAAAGCTTCTAAGGCCAAGTCTAAATCTATATTTTCAGTTTCATAGCCCTCTACTCATATTCAAATATTAATAATATTCCCCAGCCAAGTTAACTGTCTCCGAAACAGCCTTATTGTTTTCTGATTCTGTGCTCTGAAAAAATGCTGTTATACTTTCTGGAATATCTTTTTCCCAACAAAAGTAACTATCTCCCCAAGGAAGACAGTTACCTTAGTCTTAGTACATTGTTCTTTTCTTATTTAAATGCCTTTCATGAAGGTAATTTCTTAAAACAAGGAGCTAATATTCTCTTTGTGACATGTCTCTCACTAATACCATGCCAACAACTAGAATAAAATTCTATTCTTCCCTTGCAGTGAAATGCAGTCTAGAATAAAATTCACAGAAAGATGTTCACACCAAAGAAAACTGCATTATATTAAAAAATGTAAGAATTTTGAGAATATGTGAACATAACCAACCACTAACAACAAAAATCTAGAGGAATATTTTAATGTGGTCTGAATATGTTAACATAGTTTTATATATGAGAACATCTAAATTTGGAATATGTACTTTAAAACTGAATATTATGTTCTTATTTGGTTTAATTGTTTCATAAAACCTGGACTAATCTCTGAACTTATTGAAAGTAAGTTGAGTTATCAGACAGTCTAGTAAAATGCAGGGAAAAGAATCTCATGAATTGGGCAAATAAGGAATTTATTATGTTTGTGTGTATACTATGTACTCACCCTAAAGGAACATCTCTTCAAAGCACTCTGAAGTATGTTTTTTCAGTAAATATTCTACTCATAGATTTGTTACAAAAGCATCAGCATCTTGAAATACTCTTTACTAGTGGGTATCTCGTAAATGGGGTGCTCAGGAGAACTCAACATATGCCTGCTTTATATGCGCTTTCTGGTCTTAGTGAGAATTTAAAAAATTACACAGGTTTAGAGAGCAGCAGAAGGACTAATATCAGAGGCAAATTCTACCTGTGGAATAAATCAGCTCTTGAATCTCAGTTTAGTGGCCGGGGATCTTAATTATCTTAACATTTATCTTAACATGCCACACTTTATTAAAAGGATCACACCTTTTATTTATTTATTTTTTTTTTAGAGAAAAAAGTAACAGGTACCTTAGACACAGTGTTGACCCACATGTATACCAGAGAATAAAAGATCAATTCTATAAAAAGAGAAGATTCTATTATCTCCATGATGTTTTGAAATGTGGGGTGCTGTGTTGGTGTAAAGACAATAATACTAAATCATTCTCTCTTTCATGAAGGACAAAATGATTGATGTTGTTGCTCCACCAATAAAAAAGCTGCATAATGCTTAATATGCTCTTTTGAGATAACATGCATGCTTTTTGCTTTAGCAATGAAAGTAAAGCAAATTACACAGATTCAAGTGAACATCAGAACACATTATGGCTATCAGCTGGTCCAGTGTGCAGTACAGTTAGCTCTGTTATTCTACTATTCTAGTATTCTACTTCAAGTAAACCCAAATTGCTTGAAGAGTTTGGTGGGTTCTCATGACGCTTTGTGGATTCTGTTGCCACACTCAAATTAAACAATCATAATAGAAACCCAAAAAATGTTTCCAACATTTTAGAACGTATCATAGCTATTCTCTTTTAAGAAAACAATTACCTTTTGCATTAGGCTTTGGGGGGCACTGAAGCAATCTGTACCTTTACACCTGATTCATCAGTACAGATAATCCCTGAATGTCAAGCATGAACAACCTGGAAGAATTCACCTGAGATTTTTCACTCACAACTATACCAGGTCCTGCCACAAGCCCATACTACTCCCTTCAAATGATGTTCCCTGTGAAGACAGAGTGGGAAGGAAATAATCTAAACCTGTTCATAAATCCCTCTGTCCTATGCCTATACAGCTATAAGTGAGCTATTATGACCTCACAGAAATAGTCATGGATGTCTTAGCCAGAAAATAAAACAAACACTGATGTAACAGGATTTAAGAAATTGATGAGGTATGAAAAAAGTAATTTATTTGCTCTCAATGTTGAGATTTCTCTTTCAAGCAACAGAAATTCAATTGCATTTCCTTCTGTATGTGTCGACTTTTATCTGTTTGCTTCAGCAGTGTTTAATTCTCATCCAGGATGAGCATGTTCTCTTGGGAGAAGACACTGAACTATTGTAAAAATGGAGGTTTGTATTTTCTTTTGTATACTTTTCTGTACTGTTTAAATGTCTAGTCTTGTATGGTCATTTCTTTATGTCAATAGCAGTTATATGAATGGTAATTTGTAAGTCATTTTAAAATTTATTCTTTATAATTCTCTGTACTAAAAATGCTTAATGTCATTAAAACAAAAATAGTAACATTATAGAAAGAATTTTAAAAGCAAAATGGAGGAGAGGTGAAGGGGATGTAGTAGTCACGGCTACTACATTAAATGTCAAGAAAGACACCTATTTTATATAAGCTTTAAATTGTAGAACTATTACTAAAAATAATAAAATAAAAAGAAGAATGAGGATAGTGGGAAGTGGTAGAGATGTATTTGAAATTGAGGTAGAAGTATATGTTTCAGTTATTAAAAAAAAACACTTTATGATCTTAAAAAATGAAGTACATAAAATCATTACATCCTAGAATAAGGATTCTCAACAGGGAGCAAATTTTGCCCTCCGGGGATATTGGCAATGTCTGGAGACATTTTTATTATCACATCTTGAAGGGGAGGATTGATACTACTGGCATCTATTGGACATGGGCAGGCGATCCTTCAAAAAATTCTATAACATATAAAATAGCTTCACACAACAAAAATTAACCAGTTCAAACCATCAGTAGTGCCAAGGTTGAGAAATCTTATGATAGAGCAATGTTTGAATAATTGGTAAAGAATGCAAGGCAAACTTTCATTTTACATCTATTTGTAAAGTTAGATTTTTTTTATATTATTTTCCTTTACTACTTCTATTTATTTTATTCTTAAAGACTCATTATATTACAGCAAAAAAATTATGAAAACACAGCCCAATCTAGGTATGTAGGTAAATTTTTTATTTGGAAAATCCAAGATTATAATTAAATAAATGCATACATACAGAGACTAAAATCAAGTTAACCTCAGAATTATCCTTGGATGATCTTCTAAGTATCCCCCATAGTACTAAATCCTAGAATATAAGCTCTCTAGATCAAATGCATTTTAAGGAGGAAAGGTTGAATTGTAAGAATTCACTTTCTATACCAGTTATTGTTCATATGCAAACAAAAAAGAATTGGATTTTTAGGTTTCAGTAGCCGTTTTTCTTTTGTGCCTTGGATGTACAAATATAAAATCTATAAAATTAAACATATATCTGTGTGTGTATATATATTTTTATATCTCAAGCATTCTATGACTCAAAAGATAGAACACAAGAATATGAATTTAATAGTGTTGATATTGATATTTACTGAAGTAACTCTAAACAATTATAGCACATACAATATGAATTAAATTGGATAAGTAAAAATTAGATAAAGATGGTGGCCTAGAGATACCTGTTGCCATATTTTCTCAGTTATAAGAAAAAGTTTTAGATGAAAAAGAATATAAGCAAACAAACATAAATTGGATGTAATTCTTTCTTCCTCGCATCTCTGGCAGTCAGTAGCCTCCCAAGCTGCTGGAGAGCCTTTCTAGTCTCACAAGCCCAAAAGTGGCTTCCACCAGTGAATGGGAGCTGTTTGAGGACAAAGCACTAGGCTGCCAGGGCCCTCAGGGTTGCTTCCCATCATGGAAGACCCAAGCCAAGAGGGCAGGCAACATATTGCTTTTCTACCCACTGTGCACATTTGGTCATCAACAGGGGGCTTCAGCCCCTCAGTTTTCATCTTGCTCATTCCCACACAGACATTTTCCAATGCTGGTCCAAGCTGTAGGAGCCACAGGATGGGTCCCAAGGAGATCTGTGTGACCCCAGAACCTGTACATTTCTGGTGGGCTGACTTCTGGAGAGTGAGACAGAGTACTAGATTTCCTCAACCCAGATTCTTTGCCTCCCTTTCCCCTCCCCTGCCTAAGGCTGCCAAGAAAGAGGATTGAGCTGGGGTTCTCAGGAACAGGTGCTACCCCTGTTGGTTGCCCACCCCACCAAGGCTTCCACAGAGATTGGCACTCAAATCTTTCCTCTTAAAGACCTATAGTAAAATAAGGTGTGTTAGGGCTTTGAGCTCCCTTCTCACCAGCCCTTCGGTGCTGTTAGCTCAGCTGCTCTATCAAAGCAGCGCATACCCAGAAGCAAAAGAACAAGAAACCTGTAAGATCACCCAATAGGCAATTTGGGACCAATACACTTCTCCCAGTCACAGTCAAGGATTAATCTTCAGGGACATAGGGACAGTCCCACAAGCCAGATCCCATACCACAAGGACTCAACCATATTGCTCGGTGGCATGGAGGGGAGATTTGTGGACTAACCTTGGGAAGCAAGGGAGTCCATGTAGGCAGAACTGGAAAGAGAGCAATGTGTGGGTTAGGCACTCATGGAGCACCCCCTTCCAACAAAGAAAGGTTGTGCTCTCAGCCCAGGGTGGGATCCTGGACAGGGGAGCTCCCAGCCCAAGTGCCACAATGGGGAGGTCAGCTAGCCTGAGCTCTTTCCTACTTGCAGCCATCAGAGGAAAACCGTGGAGCAGGGAAGGGTTGAGAAGAGCAAAACCTGCTACTGACAGCCAGATCATGAATCTCAGATGACCCTTCCTTCTCAAGCAGACTTTCTGGCTGGGTGGGGCCACTTCAGCCCCTCCATGAAGGCCTTCCAAGACAGCTATCTTACCAGCTTTTGTGAAGCCGAATGGAAGGCTCACCCAACACAGCCCCACCCAGCCTCACTCTGTCATCTACCTGTGCTATGGTGGAGAATAAGGACTCACCTGGAACATCCAGAGCCCCACTCACCACCTGGGGCATTCAAGTGCTTCTCCTGAGGAGTTAGAGCCAATTATAAGTCCCGCAAACAATCTGCCACTTGTTCCTTCCTGCATGTGCCACCTACTGGCAGGGGGGTCAATTTGTACAGCACTTTACAGAATTTACTGACTCAATCATATAGGGTGTGGTTGATTCTTATCCATAAGTGCCACCTATTCTTTCAGAGATTAAACTGCGTATGCCAATACAATTCACAATGTTAAGAAGAACACAGAGCTAAGGAAAGAGAAAGGAATTCAAAGATCTCCGTCCTTCTTCATCAAAGAGAGACAGGGAATCTGTCCACACAAACAGCTCACCATTGCTACAGCGTATAAACAACTAGCAACTGAGAAAACCATCACGTTAAGGATATCTATAACCGATGCATTCATCCAGAACCTAGATTGCCATCAAAGCATCCCCAAGCAAAGCCAAAGGTTCTTACATAACATATGCTTCAGTCACACTCTTATAAATGAGAGGGTGGGAAAAAAAGAAGCCCCACATAAACAAAAGAAAATCCAAAAATAAGAAGCAGCAGCTGCTCCAGATGAGAAGGAATCAGTGAAAGAACTCTGGAAGTATGAAAAATCAGGGAGAAAGGACATCCCCAAAAGGGAACACCAGATCTTTAGCAATGGATACCAAACAAAATGAAAATATTGAAATAACAGATAATTCCAAATATAGATTGTACGGAAGCTCAATGAAATCTAAGACAAAATAGAAAACCAACTCAAAGAAACAATAAAAATAGTTCAGGAAATAAATAAAAAATTCACTAAAGAGATCAACATAATTTTTAAAAAACAGATAAAACTTCTGGAAACAGAAAATTCATTTAAGGAAACATAAAAACAATGGAAAGTTTAAGTATAGACTAGACCAGGAAGATGAATCTGGGAACTTGAAGACAACTCTGTTGAATTAATCCAGTCAGTCAAAAATACAGAACATAATTAAGAGGAATGAATAAAGCCTACAAGAAATATGGGAGTATGCAAAACAGCCAAATATAAGAATTATATGAATCTCTTAGGGTAAAGCAGAAACGGCACAAAAGCTGGAAA
>CAUYRT010082238.1:0-20302 GCA_963574885.1 Lepilemur ruficaudatus
AGTAGCTGGGACTACAGGCATGCGCCACCATGCCTGGCTAATTTTTTCTATATATTTTTAGTTGGCCAATTAATTTCTTTCTATTTATAGTAGAGACGAGGTCTTGCTCTTGCTCAGGCTGGTTTCGAACTCCTGACCTTGAGCAATCCACCTGCCTCGGCCTCCCAGAGTGCTAGGATTACAGGCGTGAGCCACTGCGCCCGGCCGGGAATTCTTTATTTTTTGAGAATGTGCTTACAAAGCTATTAGGTTCGATGATTTCTTTGAGGGAAAATTTTTTTAAAATGGATTTAGTTTCTTTAATGGTGATAGCATTATTCAGGTTAATAATTAACTTGATCTTAATCAAGTTAGTTATTCTTGACTTAATTAAAGGTGTATTTTACTAGTAAGTTTTACATTTAAGTATCAATTTATACAGTGATACTTACTTAGAATCTATTGCCATAGAATTGTTTACAATATTGTCTTATTAGTTTAATCTGTACACCTATAAATTGTCCTCTCCCATTTCTGATATTTGTGTCATCTCTTATTCTTTCTCAATCTTGGAGGTTTTTCTATTTATTTATTTATTGTTTTTTCTTAGAGACAGGGTCTCGCTGTCGCCCAGGCTGGAGTGCACAGCTTCCTGAGTAGCTAGGAGTGCAGGCGTGCCACCACACTCAGCTGATTTCCTTTTAGTAGAGAGGAGGATTCCCTATGTTGCTCAGGCTGGTGTTGAACTCCTGGCCTCAAGTGATCCTTCTACTCCCAGAGTGCTGGGATTACTAAATTGCTATTTGATTGGCTAACTAGGAGCAGATATGTGCATGCTACAACATGGCTCCTACCTCTCTTCTGTCCTCCACCTCTTGGGAGAGAATATCCTATTAAGCACACCACTAATATCATAAAAGGAAACATACTAGAAAAGGAATTTTAAGGACTATAGTTCAGCCTATCTCAACTGACACATCAAAAAGCCATTATAGTATACGAGATGTACCTGTCTGGTACCACTTTAGCTACTTCCCACAAGATTTGATATAGTGTTTTTTTAATCAATTAAGTAGTTATTAATTTTTTCTAATTTCGATTTTTGGACTCAACATTTAAAGAATATAAAGAAAAAAATATTTAAAGAATGTTTTTAAATTTCCAAACATTTGGCTTTTTCTTTTCATTATTACTAATAGCGTAACTTAATTTTGTTGTGTTCCGGTGTTTGATAAACTGTTCCTTTGGAATTTGTTGAGGCTAGATTTATGGCTTTGCACACAGTCAATTGTATTAATGTTCCATGTATGCTTGAAAAGAATGTGGGCTAGTCCAACTGTGGTGGTGTTTACAACTAATTGGTCACAACCAGTTACAGAGTTCTTTGTTCCTTCTCCACTCCCACTGCCTCACTTGACCAGCCAAAAGGAAAAAAAGTGTATTTTTCCAAATGTTGGATACAATGTTCTAGATATATATCCATTATATTACACTTGTTAATTACTGATTTTCTTTCTTTCTTTCTTTCTTTCTTTTTTTTTTTTTTTTTGGAGACAGTCTCACTGTGTTGCCTGGGCTAGAGTGCCGTGGCGTCAGCCTGGCTCACAGCAACCTTAAACTCCTGGGCTCAAGCGATCCTTCTGCCTCAGCCTCCCGAGTAGCTGGGACTACAGGCATGTGCCACCATGCCTGGCTAATTTTTTTCTATATATATTTAGTTGGCCAATTAATTTCTTTCTACTATTAGTAGAGACGGGGTCTTGCTCTTGCTCAGGCTGGTCTCGAACTCCTGACCTTGAGCGATCCACCCGCCTTAGCCTCCCAGAGTGCTAGGATTACAGGCGTGAGCCACCGCGCCTGGCCCTATGAGCACATTTTTAAATGACCAAGTAGTTAAGAACTTAAACTTACGAATTTGTTCTACTGACTTAAAAAATATGGTACTTGGACAAAAAACCATGATCTCCAGAATTTTGCAAAATTATCTTTTTGTTACAAGTGCCACAGAAAGAAGTAATTATAAATATGCCTCTGGTGGTCTTTTTACTACTTAAAATACATAGGATTTTTTTTTCCTTAAAGAAAGACTGGGATTCTCAGCACCTCTTCTTTACCTTTAATAGCATATATTTAACTTGTGTTTGTAACCAAATCTACCTTTTTTGTCAGTGAATCTTTGGATGTAAGTCCTGAAAATCTAATAATGGTCCTGAAGCAGGACGGTGCACCCAAAATAACATTCCAGCTGGGTTGGTTTTCGTTTGTTTTACAGGAATGCTCTGCTTTAGAAATGCCCGCTATGTAACCCTTAATTTGAATATATATTTAGGAGAATAGTTGGTACTGTCACACAGTAATTGACTGCAAACTTTACTCATAAAGGGATGTTACTAAGCCAAGCATGAAAACTGGCAAAGGGTGGAGGTAAAACTGAATGCAAAGCCGAAGCACCAGGGCAACTGATGACACTCACCTATTTAAAACTGACGTCTACTTTTTATCTTTGCTTGTAGGAAAAGATAGTAGTTGTAGGTGGTGATACGGAAAAAGAAAGAGTTGAATTTAGCCCTCATAGCAAATATATTGATTGCTAGGGACCTACTCGAGTTCTTTTTATGCAACACCATGTGATGCAAACTTGTTGTAGCTGTCCTGTGTTTAAAATTTCTCCTCCAGTTTAAACCCCATCCAGACATGCTTAAAGGTTATTTATCCCAGCTATACTCCATTCATTGTATAATATTCTGGTTTTTCATCCTCTAACTCATATTACATAAGTTATTACAGATGTCATGTTAGTGTCCATGGCAGGAAACCTCTAAGATGCTTCCTAATGATCCCCACCCATGGTTGTCAAGGCCTCATGCCATGCCCTCCTTTGGAGTT
The DNA here is from genome assembly GCA_963574885.1 of Lepilemur ruficaudatus. NCBI lineage: Eukaryota > Metazoa > Chordata > Mammalia > Primates > Lepilemuridae > Lepilemur > Lepilemur ruficaudatus. Next base: position 2,866 of record CAUYRT010082238.1, read on the forward strand.
GGAGCTGGACTTCTTGACTCTTTCCTAATCAATAGGAGTCACTAGAAGTACTCAGGTGTTGCTTCTGAAATTGGGTTACACAAAGACTGGCTTTCATTTTGGATGTACTCTCTGGCTCTCTCACTCTGAAGGAAGACAGCTGCCATCTTGTGAGCTGCCCTAGCCTGTATTAGTGTGCTAGGGCTGTCATAACAAAATACCACACACTGTGTGGCTAAAGCAACAGACATTCATTTCTCACAAGTCAAAGACCAAGGTGCAAGCAGGGTTGATGCCTTCTGATGCCTTTCTCCTTGGCTTGCCAATACCTGCCCTCTTGCTGGCCTCTTCACGAGGTCCTCCCTTTGTGCATGAACATCCTTCCTGTCTGTGTTCAAATTCCCTATTCTTATGAGGACAGCCTGAGAGGAACTGAATCCAGTCAACAGCCATGTGAGTGAGCTTGGAAGCAGATTCTCCACTAGGAGATGAGTTGAATTCAAAACCTTGGCCAACAGCCTGACTGTAATGCCCTGAGGGAACTTGAGCCAGAGACACCAAGATAGGTCACCAAGATAAGTCTGTAATATTAGGGATATCCCCACAGAAACTGTGGGATAATATTTATTTTTTTTAAGCTTCTATGTTTTGGGGAAATTTGTTATACAGCAAATGATAACTGGTGTCTTTAAGTTATCACGAGTATTTGTTTGTTTGGAGGGTGTACAGTTTTTGGAGTAGCAGAAAGGATTTTCAAAGAAGCTTTAAAGAGTGTAGTAGATTCTGTTACACTTCCCAGATTGCCCACATCAGGTCTTAAGTACCTATTCCTTGGCTACAAAGAATGTTGGTTGTTGACTGCATACAGCTGTAGCCCTCCAAAAATTGCATTCAGCTGGTAAGTAATTTGTTTGATGATTCAAATTTTATTTATTTTCATGTTGGGGAGTTTGAGCTTAGTAAGAACTGATATGCCTTCACAGCAAATCAGGCTTTTCAGAGTTTCCCAGAGAGTCCTTCATAAATTGGACTAGACCTAAGGAAAATAGTTATACGTTGCATCTTGCCTTCTCTTGGTGCTCTATACTATCCTTGGGATTCAATCCTTGTTTGTCTGCCAGCAAAATATATGAGACTTGGGGAAATGTGGGCTAGGGTGGAGCAGGCACTACTTCTTACAGAGAGAAATTTTATTCCTTGCTTCATTCAGAATAAAAGACCCAGCCCTATTTACAATAAGGTCAGGAATTGCTCTGCTGGAGCTTCCAAGGATGTTTCATCTGCCTTACAGAGGCCATTAGGCAGCTGCAAGGTGATAGCCTTGTTTCTTGATCACTGCTTGAAAAAACATTATTCAAAGCAGGTAGAAGCAATTCAAAGTGGATCCTCACTGCAGTGACATCCTAATGATGACCACCCTAATTTTGACTCTCCTTCTCTAAAACAAAACAACAAAACAGAAAGTAAACACTTTTTGAAAATCAATTGATTTTTTTTAACTGGAAAAAAGCCTGACCTTTTCAAAAAGTGCCACAAGAAACTGAGAATTGAAGTCTTGTTATCTGTATTGTCAGAAAAGCTGAATCCTCTGAAATTCATGATCACTTTTATTCATGAGCTCTATGTTTGATGACCACCAGCACTCCAAAATTTCCCTTTTGGAAATGTCAAGATGAAGTGTCACACACTAGAGTTAAATTGCAAACACTTTGCTACATCGGCTACAATTTAACCAGGAAAACTTATTTTTAATAACATGACTACCGACTAGCGTAACAGATTGACATAGACGGGAAAAAGCATCACATAGTGGTAAATGCTTTTTGGCCGCATTAGGGGAAGCTGTTAGAGTGTACAAACAAAAGCACTCAAGATAATTCTGGGCATTTGGATAAGAAAATGAGTATGTTTAAATATATTTAACACAAAGAAAGCAAAGTGAAATGAAATTCTGAAACTCTTGCCTTTTATTTATATTTTAGATGTTTGTGACTATTTTACCAGTATACAAATCTATTTTAGACTCCATGTAGCAATATAAATTAAATATAAATTATAAGCAATCTAAAAGTCTTCTCTATTCCACACTGGAAAGTTTATTATTGGGTACCCAGGTAATTTAGGTCAAAAATTAATTGAATACGTTGTTTGGAATTATATCTTAGTCAATGGTGGGGGTATTGATGTACATGTGTGTGTTGTTTGGCTGATTTGGAGACAAAAATGAAATTATTTTCCACTGAAAAATCAGTGGGGTAGAGGGTAATCTTCCAGCTTTGATTCTACTATAATCTAGCTACAGCTTCACCCTCTTTGCATCTTAGACTTCTTCTCCTTGTAAATTGACAATTAGAAAAAAAATTTGAGTCATTCACATTTTAATATTCTGTATTTTTCATTTTAGACAAAATAATGATAAATTGGCTAAATATTTTGTTAATTTAACTAGAGCATGGGCTCATTAGACACATCTTAGGCAAAATAATATAATTTAAAAATCACTTAGCCTGTTCTCAAATAAGTTTTACTTTATATGTTTAAAAAAACAGATATTAAAACTGGATCTCTTAATGGCTTAATTTGTGTTTCAAATAATGGTGAGATATAACACAATATATTGAAAAAGCTTCCAGAAAAATATATAGTATTCTCAGGTGACTCCTGAGATTCTATAATCTTTTATCGCAATGATCATAAATTTATCCAAGAATTATCCCAGAGTATAGCAACAGTCTACTGGATTTTTTTTGACTCATAATTATACAAATACATACTAATATCCCTTAAATCCATGTGGAAAGAGGACTGGATTATATTTTCTCTTAGGCAAAAATGCAGGTTTCCATTTTGAGAAGAAATTGGAAGGAAAAGGCTTCTGTGATGTTCAACAAAGGATATAGTTAAGAATCATGCTGAAAATAAGGAATGCATTACAAATTATTTGATAAATTAAATATGAGTGTTAAAAACACAATGTTAAGTTAAAATTTCCCATCACCTCAGAAAGAGTGCATATTCAGTGAATGAGACAGCTTTGTCTAACAATGATGCTGAGTCTGGCAAAAAATGTTCTCAGACATTGATTCCTTAGACAAAGGGACTTAGTGTCCAAGACAAGGCATTGAAAATTCAAAGAAAAAAATGAAAATGCAACACAGCCATCTCCTCTGCCTCTGATAGAAAAGCAAAAATTTTCAAACTAAAATGATTTATCTTAAAATATTAAACACACTTTTAGATGTTCAATTTATTTCAAGAAAATTTTGAGCAATGCACTATATTTTACAATATATTGCACCTCAGGAAATGAAGAATGTAACATCATTTTGTTAACAAAAGACCATGAGATCTGCAGAGGAAAAGGGAGATCTTTCTTCTCAACAAAAACAATCTCCACCCTGGGGAGGCACAGCCTTCAGTACAAGTGAAACTGTGCCCTCCAAAGACCAGAGGAAGGGGCTGACTTAAATAGAGTTCCCTCCCTGGTTCTCAATCAGGTCCATTTATGCAAATGAAAGATTCAAATTTGTTCAGTTCTGATTGGTCAAAATAGTTGAGCACTGATTGGGTGGTTGTCAGAAACTTACAAAGTTTCTTCTAAACGGGTGGAGTGGTTTCCACCTGCAGTTTGTCTTGGCTTTGGTTACAGACACTGTTTTGTCTCTGGAGTGTAAAGCAGAATGTCTGTCAAGAGGTGCCTTTCTGAGAACGAAGAGCATATGACCACTCTTCTCTCACCTCTACATGGCCACGTGGCTCTGTTTTATAAATTTGGGTGTCTTTATCAACCAAAGGGAGTCCATCTTGTCTGGAGTGCTTGGGGTCTAATTCATAGTTTTATTTCACAATTCTAACAAGTTGATTACAATATTGCAGGTTGAATTACGTAAGTGACAAGAACTGTAATGCAAGACTCTCTAAAAGCTCTAACCCAAGAAAGAACTCAGGAAACAGGTAATAGATGGTGTTTTAATTTGGGCAAAAACATCTGCAGCTTTTAGTTGAAAACACTACTGAATGGAATAGGTAACATTTGCTTAGCATCAACTATGATACTGTGAAACCCTTACAGTGGTGCACAAGAGCATTCATGGCAGCTTTTCTTAGTAACTACAGAGTAGAAACGGCCCAGATACATATTGTCAGTAACAGAAATATATTAACTTGTGAAATACTTATATTATGGAACACTCTATATCATTCAAAATGAATAAATTACAGCGACATATATGAACACAGATGAATATTATGAACAACATTTGAATATTAAAAGCTACAAAGAAAACTCTAGAGCATGGTACTATTTTTATAAAGTTTCAAAACAAACAAAAAACTGAAATAGTATATTAATTATCAGTCCATACATATGTGGTAAATAAAACACAAAGAAACCAAAAAGAAAGTTTGGAAAATATGATTCAGAAGTGTAGTCCTTCTAGTAAAGAGGCCAAGAATTGGATAAGGAGTGATAAAAATGAGAACTTGCGTTGCAGTGTTTTTTCTTCCTTAAATGTTTGTAAATATTATCCATCATTGTCTCTCAGAATATGGAAGTGTGGAGATGCCTGAGATGAGCATGGTATTGGTATTAAATAAAATATAAACTGCTTCTGAAACTTGGATGTTTGCAGACCTTCTTTATTTTCTATGATATTCAAGCATTTCTCTAGGTTTCTTTCAATGAATTTTCTCTGGTCCTCATTGAACCTTTCACATTTGCAACTCCAGCCTTTCTTTAGTTTATTTCTTCCCTTTCCTCTGCCTGTAACACTTACCCTTGTCTCCTCTGCTCTCTGCTATTCCTCGCTGAGACAATCCTACTGATGAAGAGCAAACAGCAGGAGAGATTTCTTAGCACCTTCCTCTAGTGTTGGTGAGTCCCCCATGACATGCTAACACTGTACCATGTATGAATCTTCCTTAGCTCTGACTACAAATGAGCTTTTACCTTCTTTTGCAAGATTCTTAAATTAATGTCTTTTTCTCTCAGTGTTGCTTAAGTTTAATGAAGACATTGGCCATGGTTTTTTTTTAATCATTATTTTATTTCCAGTGTCCAACATATATTTGAAATATGAATATATGCATTTCTTGAATAACCGTATCAATGAATGTATTTGTTATTTATCCTTCATTTGCACGTGCTCTCTATCCTTCTACAACTCTTATTGCGAATAGATACTCTTAAGATGATGTCTTATGGTTCATTTACTTTTTCTCTTTGCTTCTTCTCTGAGTTCTGTAAAAACTACTCAGGCTTGTATTCTTTACTAAATCAGTTTTCTAAGTCTATTATTAAATATTTACGGACTTACATGCTCCATTATGGTATTTCATATTAATGCCTATAATTAATTTTCATTCTTTTCATTTACATGGAGTTTTCTTTTGAATTTTGAATTTTCCCTCTTCATTATTACCTATTCTTGGTGTATTAATGCAATATTCTATTGAATTTTAAATATATGAGTTAAATATTTAAACTTGTCTCTTGTTTTTCTTTTCCTTTTATTTCTCTTTTGTTTTCATTTCTTTTTGAGGGGGCAATGGTCATAGTTTTAAAGCTATTATTCCTTCATATTAATTCTCTTATTTTTAACTGTGTTATCTATTCATATTTCTCATTTTTTCTTTTTTTATGATTAAAGAAGAATAATTTCATTTGGCTAGCTCTGAAAGTGGAGGCACACATCTTAAGTCATTCAGAATAAACCAGTCTGGGCAAGATAATTTTTCCTGTACAACAATAATCAAGGAAGAAATACAAATCAGACAACTTTCTGCCCCTGCAATATGACTCATGGGCCAAAAATATTTACAGCTAGTGTTCCATGCATCTAAATTCAGATGTCCTTGTGACTTCACCTTCTGTCATGAGTTGAAATAATAATATATTAGAAATCTCCTTTTTAATGGTAAATCATATGGTTTCTCAAAACACTCATGATTTTTGAGTGTGGGTAAAAACAAAATATTTGAGCAAAAATTTTAATTTTAAAATATTCCAACTGATAGTCGTTTCTAAAATATTCCTTCTTTCCCCAATTCTTTCAATATTGGAGTGGCATATTTTAATTAGTCACTTAGTAAATGTTTTTCTCTGGAGCAGATATTACATTTTGGTCCCAATAATTTAAAATATTGTAGCTTGAATATGGTATCAATTCATACAGAAATAAAATATCATCACTTATGCCCTAACAATTCAGCTTATTAACCATATACCACTCTTAAAAATCAACAAAAACTACTAAATAGAGATGTAGACTGCTGTAAGGTTTAAGAAATCTGTTTATAAACTGAATGGAAAATGTGCAGCTAAAACATTAACTTGATTGCCTAATACTCAGGCACACTAATTAATCACTTTTGCACATTCAAGCTATTTTTAAAAATTCTTTGGGTGTTTTGACTTCAATTTGACTTTCAATTAATACAGAACTACTGCAGTGTCTGCATATTAATTAGGGGTACTATAGTTTTCTCCCAATGATAATTATGTAAGTAAAAGAGACCAAAATTATTATCTATGGAGACAGAGAGAGGGAGAAAGATGAAAAGCCAGTATGTTCTCATTCCCTGGGAATAATAACCCTCTGGAAATTTTTTTTTTTTTCTTTTTGAGACACTCACTCTGTCACCCTGGCTAGAGTGCAGTGGCATCATCATAGCTCACTGCAACCTCAAACTCCTGCCTGGGCTCAAGCGATCTTCCTGCCTCAGGCTTCCAAGTAGCTGGAACTGGAGACATGTGTCACCATGCCCAGCTAATTTTTTCTATTTTTAGTAGAGATGGGGGTCTTACTCTTGCTCAGGCTTCCCTCAAACTCCTGACCTCAACCAATCCTCCCTCCGTGGCTTCTCAGAGTGCTGGGATTTATAGGCATGAGCCACCACACCCAGCCGTCTGTAATATCTTCACTGTAAGTGGAATTATGGCCAGCCATATCCATATCAAGTAGGCCACCTATGATCTAGAAATTCCACTCTGAGATACTTGCCTGAAAGAAAGAATTCCTCCACAAATCATGTACATGGATATTTATAGCAGTTTCATTTATAACAGTTACCAAAATGGACACAAAAATTGTGGTCTGGTCTTACAACAGCATACTGTCCAGCCATGTAACAGAACCAACAGCTAGTGCATGCATAACTTAAGAAATCTCAATATTATGTTAAGCAAGAGATGAAAGATCAAAAAGTAATTTTTTAAAAGTTGATAACTTTAGTCATTTTTCTCCCTATGTTTCTATAGTAGTTCCTTCAGTTTCCCCAAATTCCTTTGATCACATTGTAATACTCCAGTGTCCTCACAAATGGTCCTCTGTATCAAGGATCTATCTTGTCTATCTCTATAACTCAGAGCATAGCACAGCATTTGGACCACATAAAAATCTTAACAAATATTTCTTGAATAGCCAACCCAGTTTCTCAGTTGTCCCAGAAATTCTAAGATGGCCTCCAAGATTCTAGCCTCCTGGTGTATATACACTCTGTGATCCTTTCCACTTAAGTGTAGGTAAGACTTGTGACTAGAACAGTCACTTCTGTGATTACAGTACATTATATGAGACTCCACTTTTGCAAATTAGAACAGATTCTCCTGTTGATCTTTCACTGGGAAACAAGCTGCCATACAGTGAGAGGCCCACATGAATAGGGCTTGAAGGCAGCCACTAGGAGCTGAGAAATACCTTGGCCACAGCCAGCAAGAAAATAAGGACCTTTAACTGCAAGGAATTGAATTCTGCCAACAACCTGAATGAGCTTGCTAAAAAGACCTCACACTCTAAATGAGAACATATCTCAGCTGACAATGGATTTCAGCCATGTGAGACTTTGAACAGAGAATCCAACTGTTCTGTGCTTGGATCTACAGAATTGTGAGATAATAATTGTGCTTGCTTGTGTCACTACATTTGTGATAATTTATTACAGAGCAATAGAAAAAGAATATAAAGTCCTTTGTATAATGTGTGTTGTTTAAAATATATAGATTGGTTTGGACATGAGGAAGGTGACTAACAAGTATTTACATCAAATACTCTGATTCCTTAGTTACTGAATTGGATATGCTGTACAATAGGACAGTTCAAGCTGACCTATAGAAATAAAAGATCAGGAAAGTGATAGAGTTTGCTATATTGCCTAAATATGGCCTAAGTTGTAGAATATATTACCCACATCGTGGGAGATAATGGTTCAAGAAATATTAATGGTAAAAATAGAACAAAGAGAAACAGAAAACAGTGACAATAAATTTATACAATTCATTAAACTATATGACTATGGCATTTATTAAAGAAAAATGTTGATTTTTAAATGCTCTTAATGTACATTGTATATTAAAAAACATTTCTTATTGTTGATTTTCTGATTATTTCTTTTTTAGCTTTTTCTATTCCCCTTTTTTAATTTCAATTTCAGCATATTACAGGGATACAAAAGTTAGGGTTACATATATTGCCTTTGCCCCACCCAACTCAGAGCTTTAAGCATGTCCATCCCCCAGATGGTGCACATCACACCCATTAGGTGTGAATATACCCAACCCATCCACCCTCTTCCCACCTGCCTGACATCTGATGAATGTTACTAAAATATGTGCACATAAGTGTTGAACAATTAATACCAGTCTGATGGTGAGTACATGTGGTGCTTGTTTTTCCATTCTTGGGATACTTCATCAGTAGAACGGGCTCCAGCTCTATCCAGGATAATACGAGAGGTGCTAGATCACCATTGTTTTTTGTGGCTGAGTACTTCTCCAAGGTATACATACACATTTTATTAATCCACTCATATATTGATGGGCACTTGAGTTGTTTCCACATCTTTGCAATTGTGAATTGTACTGCTATAAACATTCTAGTGCAGATGTCTTTTTTTCCTTTGGGTAGATGCCCAGTAATGGGATTGCTGGATCAAATGGTAGTTCTACTTGCAGCTCTTTGAGGTATCTCCATATTACTTTCCACAGAGGTTGTACTAGTTTGCAGTCCCACCAGCTGTGCAGGAGTGCTCCTATCTCTCCACATCCACACCAATATTTATTGTTTTGTGACTTTGATGAAGGTCATTGTCACTGAAGTTAAATGATATTTCATTGTGGTCATGAATTGCATTTCCCTGATGATTAGAGATGTTGAGCATTTTTTCATGTTTGTTGGCCATTAGTGTGTCTTCTTTTGAAAAGCTTCTGTTGATGTCCTTTGTCCACTTTTTGATGGGGTTGTTTGATTTTTTTCTTGCTGATTTTCCTGAGTTCTATATAGTTATTAGCCCTTTCTTGGATATGTAGCATGTGAATATTCTCTCCCATTCTGTAGGTTGTCTGTTTGCTCTTGTGATAGTTTCTTTGGCTGTGCAGAAGCTTTTTAATTTGATCAGGTCCCATTTATTTATTTTTGTTGTTGATGTGATTGCCTTTGGGGTCTTCTTCATAAATTCTTTCCTACACCAATGTCTATAACAGTTTTTACAACATTTTCTTCTAGAAATCTTATTATTTCATGCCTTAGGTTTAAGTCTTTTATCCACCATGAGTGGATTTTTGTGAGAGGTGAGTGGTGCGGATCCTTTCAGTCTTCTACATGTGACTATGCAATTTTCCCAGAACCATTTATTGAATAAGGATTCTTTTTCCCAGTGTATGTTTTTGTCTGCTTTGTCAAAGATTAGATGGCTTTAGACGAGGATGGTTTTATATCTGGGTTCTCAGTTCTTTTCCATTGGTCTATGTCTCTGTCCTTGTGCCAGTAACATGCTATTTTAGTTACTATAGCCTTGTAGTATAGCTTGAAGTCTGGTAAGCTGATGGCTCCCAATTTGTTCTTTTTGCTTAAGATTGCTTTTCCTATATGGGGTCTTCTCTGATTCTATATGAGGAATAGACTTATTTTTCTAGATCTATGAAAAATGATGTTGGTATTTTAATAGGGATTGCATTGAATCTGTGGATCACTGGGGTAGTGTAGACATTTTAACAATGTTGATTCTGCTGAACCATGAGCATGGTATGGTTTTCCATCTGTTTATATCCTCTGCTATTTCTTTTCTCAGTGCTTTGTAATTCTCCCTGTAGGGGTCTTTCACCTCCTTAGTTAAATATATTCCTAGGTATTTTATTTTCTTTGTTGCTATTGTGAAGGGTATTGAGTCTTTGATTTTGTTCTCAGTTTGACTGTTGTTGGCTTATAGGAATGCTACTGATTTCTATACATTGATTTTGTAACCTGAGACTTTGCTGAATTTGTTTATCAATTCCAGTAGTCTCATGGCAGAATCTTTGGGGTTTTCTATATATAAGATAATAGGGCCAGCAAAGAGCGATAGTTTGACCTCTTCTGCCCCATTTGAATGCCCTTGATTTGCTTCTCCTGTCTGATTGCTCTGGCTAGGACTTCCAGCACTATGTTGAGCAGTAGAAGTGCTAATAGAGAGCAACCTTGTCTGGGTCCAGTTCTAAACAGGAATGCTTTCAAGTTTTCCCCATTCAGTAGGTGGGTTTGTCATATATGGCCTTTATCATTTTTAGGTAGGTCCCATCTATGCCTATTTTGTTAAGCGGTCATATTATAAAATAGTGTTGAATTTTCTTGAATGCTTTTTCTACATCTATTAAGAGGATGATATGATCTTTATTTTTACCTCTATTTATGTGTTGAATTACATTTATAGATTTGCATATGTTGAACCATCCCTGCATCTCTGGGATGTAGCCCACTTGGTTGTGATAGATTATTTTTTTGATAAGCACCTGAATTTGGTTTGGTAGGATTTCGTTGAGAATTTTTGCATCCATATTTTTAAGGGATATTGGTCTGTAGCTTTTTGAGTTTTCTTTTTGTCCTTTGCTGGTTTTGGTATCAGGGTGATGTTGGCTTCATAAAAGGTATTGGGGAGGAGTCTTTCCTTCTTGATGTTGTGGAATTATTTCTGCAGGATATGCACCAGTTTTTCTTTGTAGGTCTGGTAAAGTTTGTGTGTGAGACCATCTGGTCTGGGACTTTTCTTTTTAGGAAGATTTTTTAATTTCTTCTAAAATTATTTTTTAAAAATATATAAGTATAAATAAGTGTCAATGGACCATCTATAATTATCTTACCTGGCACTACATGTGTACACAGCACATTCTGCAAAATACTGAGTTAAAGGGAAAAGCAAAGTTTTTCCTCAGCAGGCAAAAATACATTCAGAAAAGCAGAGAGTTTCACATAGTTGTCAGGTTCTGGATCATTACTTTTCATTTCATTTTCAGTTCTGTGTGGGACACAATAAGGGCTCTAATGACCCCTGAAATTGAACAACCAACATGTAAAAACACTATCAAAATGAATTAGTTTATTTGAATGCTCTTTATAAACTGAAAAAAAATTTAGAACACTGAAAGGCTTCAAAACTTACAGCAAGCCTTTACATAGCTATGGGATAAACAAAGATTCCATAAATTTATAAATTATTAAGGAAGAATATATAATTTTTAAAAGTTTATGTAAAGAGGGGGGATAAGTCCTAAAATTATTTTTATTTATTTCATGTTTTAAATTTACTATTTATGACTTTACTCTTTGGATATAAAGTTGGTTGATATTCACAAATGTAGCCCATTAGAAATTGTAGCTCTTTTCTAAAGTGCATCAATGTTGATCTATGTCCCTCATTTCCTCACCTATGATAAGGGTATCAATCACTAGGTCTATGAATCAATGCTGTTCTATTACCTCATTAGAGTCAAAGGCCCAGAATTATTTCTCTACCTTCATAGATTAAGTCTGGTTAATTCACTAATAACTTAGGGCTGGCATTTTTCTCAAGAGTAAATTGGAGGAAGACATTTAAATATTGTCCTCTTACAGTCTCCAATAGTTGAGATTGTTTGTCTAAGCAGTTTGCTTTGCATAACATCCTATCAGTTTGGCATTACATTGTTTTAAGTTTCAAGAATCAAATATTATGCCAAGTAGCCAAGATTGAAAATATTAATGTATCTAGATATTGTCCCAATTGAGACCTTGAAACAATGGTTGCATGTTGAAATTCTTCCCCAACTCATCCATTTTATGCAAAATAGTAGGAACTTGAATACGTGAGGTCAAAATAGAACAACAAAACAGAGAGACTGAGAGAATATATTCTAAATTAGGTAGTACTATGATTTCATGAAGTTTATGACAAAAGAAACAAAGATAAATAATTGAAAGCTTAGGTATCCATTTTCAAATTCAGTTTTCTATTACTGCCAAAAATTGTAGATACCTTTACTTTCTGTGTTTGAACTCTTGGCCTTTTCCTAGTTTGCTTTCATCCCTCTCTTGGGAACTCTTGCTCTGGCTTATAGACTTTTGTCTTGTGATATTTCCCATTACTGATTCCTCAGTCTATTACTTCTGTAGAATTCAATTTCTAGAAAATACTCAATCTCCAGAGACAGTAAAAGTTGTTAGATAGTTCACTGCTTTCCTCATAAGAGGGACTTTATATAGGTTCATTTAGGCATGATTTGCCCCACAACTTCATAGATATTATATAACTGAGTAGATGATTCAAAATTAAAAACCAAGTTCCTGCTAAAATTGACTTAATTTCTATTCTGAGTCTATTATAATATAGAGAGAGTGTTTTAGCTGCATGTTTTAAAAATTAAAAAAGATAAATAAACCTTTTTGTTTTTTCAAAATAAATTTTTTCATTGTGTAGGCAGGGATTATATATACCTATATATTTATGTGCTGTTCCATTGATACATTAAATAAAATTTCATTTTATTATTGTTTGCCATATGATTACTTTTTTTGTGTATAAATAAGGTAAATTTTAAAGTATAATTGGTGTTCATTATTTCCCAAAGCATTAAACAATCTCTTTGATTCATTTATTTGTATTAGCTTATTCCTATTTATGTTATTCCATATTTAATTTAAATAAGCAGACTGTCAATACAGCAAATTTCCCAAGTGTATGCCATATTGCTTTGTATTAGAAAAGTATTTATTCATTGTTATCAAATGCCTAAGGCTAGAATCAAATCCTTTCTGTGAAAATAAAATGAACATTAAAGTTACTTCAGAAAAAAATTTAAAAACCATAATAGTATAACTTGTTTAAATAATGGTCAAAGTGCATAACTAGATAGAATAATTTTCTGACACCTATGAAATAATTTAACCTATGGATATGGCATGGGCAGTTTTGCAACAAAAAAGTCAGGATATGTAGCTACTTTGAGTTATAAGATGAAATATTACTAAGGGCTTCCAGTTTTAGTTGACTCTGATGTACCTGGCATTGAACTAACCTCTTTTCCAAAGTAATCCCATTTAATTGCTATTTTAACATCATTCTAATTGTTAGTACTCCCCTTTTTATATTTGCTCAAGATCTCATAACCAAGAACTCAATGAGTTTTATTTGGCTGAAGTCTTTCTGAATCCAAAGTCTATGCACTTTCCAAGAAGTTATACTTTTTTCTGTCCATATCACATTGGAAAGAAAATTTTATTTGAATCCCCTATTAGACATCCTAGGATATTTCAATTCTCCATGTAGATATTAGTTCAGAATATTTAAATCAAAACTGTCTCAAATGCCATCATTGTCACTATAAAAGATATTATCCTATAATCCCAGCACTTTGGGAGGCTAAGGCTGGAGAAGTGCTTGAGACAAGTAGTTCAAGACCAGCCTAGACAACAGTGAGAGCCCATCTCTACAAAAATAAAAAAAAAATATTTATCTGGGCATGGTGGTGGTTCCTTAGCCCTTGCTACACAGAAGGCAAAGGTGCGGGCATCACATGAGCCCAGGAGTTCAAGGCTGCAATGAGCTATGATCGTACCACTGCTCTCCAGCCTAGGTAACAGAAGGAGACTCTGTCTCAATTAAAAAAGAAAAAAATTATCCAACTAATAATTAAATACCTCATATAATAAGCATGCTTTGCATACTCTGTGTTTCAAAAATACTATTTCTTGCTGTCTCATCAAACATTTAATGTAGGCACCATTCTCCCAGGTATAGTAGGAGGATAGCTAAGACTCTGAGACATTAATTAAGTTACAGAACACCACCAAGCATCTAAGTAACTCAGTGGAATTGGAATCCAACCCTCTTAATGTTGAAGCCTGAATGTCTTTCACAAGAACATTTCCCCCTGCTGTAATAATAACTGAATTTTCCTACCACAAATCCTGTCTCTCTGTAACTCTACTAAAGTTAATGAAGTAACTTCAGTGAACTAGAAGTGAATTATTGATCTAGAGCAGACTGAGATTGTCATGTTTCCATACCTCAACTATTTCTATACCATTTTTCCCTTAATCTTGCCCTTTACAAATTTTTATGAGAAGAGATTTTTGATGATTTCTACCATGAGCCCCAGGAATCCTTATTTCTAATGTGTAAATGTGCCTATCCTGCAGAAATTATTCCACAGCACTGTATACGAAGGAATCCTCCCCAACATGTTTTACAAAGTCAGCATCACCTTGATACCAAAGCCAAGAAAAGACTCAACAAAAAAGGAAACAATATCCCTTATGAATATAGATGCCAAAATTCTCAATAAAATCCTAGCAAACTGAATTCACCTGCTCATCAAAAAATAATCCATCATGACCCATAATCCATCCCAGAGATGCAGGGATTGTTCAACATACACAAATCTATAAATGTAATTCACCAGATAAACAGAAGTAAAAACAAAGATCATATGATCCTCTTAATAGACACAGAAAAAGCATTTGACAAAATTCAGCACCCTTTTATAATAAGAATGCTTAACAAAATGGGCATAGGTGGGACTTACCTCAAAATTATATTAGCATGGTTGCATTCTGGTGAGGCTCCTTACATGATGGAAAAAGGGTGAGAGAGCTCCCTGGGGTCTCTTTTATAAGGCATGAATCCCATTCATAAGGACTTCACCCTCATGACCTACATTAGCTTCCAAAGGCCTCACCTCCTAATACCAACTCATTGAGGGTTAAGATTTCAAAATGTGAATTTTGAGGGGACACACAAACATTTAGTCCATAACACCAACCCTCCAACCCAGCCCCATACAACCACTCATCTGCTGTCTGTACTACAGATTAGTTCATATAATCCAGAATTTCATGTAAATAGAATCATAATATATATTCCTTTGTGTGTTGCTTCTTTCACTCAGCATAATGGTATAATAATATAATAATAATAATAATAATGGTGTCTTTGTTGTATTTATAAATAATGCAGTCCTTTTTATTATTGTACATTATTTCATTGAGACAATAACATGATTGTTCATAGACATTTGGTTATTTCCAGTATAAGGCACATTATTATAAATATTTATATGCAAATATTTGTATGATTATTATATGTTGAATTTACCCCTTCTAGCTATAGTTTTGTTCAGGAACAAATCTCTTCTGCTACCAATATGACCTGGAGCACTTTGTAATACCTTTATGTTTTTTTTTCCTTAGTGCAGCTTTCATGATTATTATTACTGGTAGGGTATCTATAACCACATGACTCCATCTTCATCAACAGAAATTCCTCAGTTATAATTTTTTCTACATAATTCAAACCAAACTTAATCATAACATCTCTTTTTCCTCATATTAGTCAGTAAGAAGATTTTTTTCCCTTTTTTTCTCAATCATTAATTAAAACATAGAAAACAAACTAGCAAGATCTCCAAAGATTTTCTACAATTATTATCATTTCTTTTTTTCTCTTTTGTGAAAGATTGCTTAGATTTGGGGCAATGTACAAACAATAGTCACGAGTCACATCCCAGTGATTCCATCTGCTTTCCCACTAATATATATAATTACATGGTCATGTCAAAGTATCTTATCATCTTTCATGACATATGGTCTCCTAGTCACTTGAACTTTTCCTTCCATATATGTACCTTAATTGTAAGAATATCATTTACATGACTTTAAAATATATCTATTGTTCAAAAAAGATTTTACAGTCTACAAATGCAAGAACTGCTTTTTTCACTACTGTATTTTTCATTGCCTAGCACAAAGAGTAGCATACATATGTAAAATTAGTGAATAGCTAAATAAAAGAAATAGAGAATTATCTGCATGTATTGTCAACATGATTTTAAATAATCATATTTTACAAGCCATAGCATGTTTCCTTGATAATATCCATGGCCTCCTAAAATAAAAGTATGTTTTCTATTCCTATTATATCTTAAATATTGTGTTTCAGGAGTTAATGTTTCAACTTCCTCTTACTTTCTCTGGGTACAACATACTATAAACTTACCACAATGTACTCTTACATACCAAATCTTCCTTAAGACAGGTAGGATGATATTTTGGTGTTAGGGGAAAACACAGGGAACATATCACCAAAAGGGAAATTCCCAAAGGGGAAATAAGAGAAAATATGCAAAAAGCCAGGTGTCAGATAATAACCATGACCTCTGCTGGCATCTGCTACTTTTTCACATAACATTACTAATATCACACATTACTTTTTTTTTTGGATCTTTTCCTTGTTGACTTTATTTTTGACTTTACTATTTACAATGTTGTGTATCCTGATAGTCTGAATTTCTTTTTAAAGAAAAATTTATTTCTTATTATTGTGGATACATAATAGTTGTATATATTTATAGGGTACATGTGATGTTTTGCTACAGGCATACAATGTGAATTAATCAAATCAGGCTAATTAGAGTATCCATCATCTCAGGCATTTAACATTTCTTTGTATTAGGAATATTCTAATTCCACTCTTTTTGTTATTTTAAAGTATACCCTAAGTTATTGTTGATTGTAGTCACTTTCTTGTGCTATCAAATATTATTCATCCTAACTATCTAACTATAATTTTTACACCCATTATCCACCCTCACTTTATCCACCATTTCTTGCTACCATTTCCATCCTCGGGTAACCATCATTCTACTCTCTGTCTCCAGGAGATCAATCATTTTTCAAAAGAAGACATACAAATGACCAACGGTATATGAACAAATTTCAACATCATTAGTCATCAGAGAAATGCAAAGAAAAACTATAATGAGATATCATCTCACCCCAGTTAAAATGGCTTTTATCAAAAAGACAGGTAATAATGAATGCTGGTGAGTGCATGGGGAAAGGGGAACCCTCGTCCGCTGTTGGTGGGAATATAAATTAGTTCAACTGCTAGGAAATCAGTATATTGAAAAGATATCTGCACTTCCATGTTTACTGCAGCACTGTTTACAATAGCCAAGATTTGGAATCAACCAAAGTGTCCATCAACAGAGGAACAGATAAATAAATTGTTGTACCTACACACAATGGAATATTATAGCCACAAGCAAGAATGAAATCCTGCCATTTGCAACAACATGGATGGAACTGGAAATATTATGTTAAGTGAAATAAGTCTAGTATAGAAAGACAAATCTCTCATATTCTCACTCATATTTGGGAACTAAATATTACACATT
>CAUYRT010082239.1:0-31557 GCA_963574885.1 Lepilemur ruficaudatus
ATACAAAACCTAGTTTGACTGCAAATTGGTGCAACCTTTGTGGAAAAGAATTTGGAGATTTTTCAAAGAGCTAAAATTAGAATTACCATTCGATCCAGCAATAGCATTATTAGGCATCTACCCAAAAGAGCACAAGACATTCTATGATAAAGACATCTGCACCCGAATGTTTATGGCAGCACAATTCACTATTGCTAGGTCCTGGAAACAACCTAAGTGCCTGTCAATACATGAGTGGATTGTTAAAATCTGGTATATGTTCACAATGCAATATTACTCAATTTTAAGAAACGACAATGAGGTAGCACCACTTATATTATCCTGGATTAAGCTTAAGCCCATTATTCAAAGTGAGGTGACACAAGACCTGAAGAATGGGCCCCACTTGTACTTGCCATCAAACTGGTATTGACTGATTAACACTATGGTGCTCAAATGGTGGGAGCGATCACTAGGGAATTGGGGGTAGGGGGTAAACCCACGTCTGAGCGATATGGTCGGCACTGTGGAGGGGTGGGACATGCTTGAAAAGTAGTTGGGGAGCGGAATTAGGGGCCTCAATAGCGGAAAGGAATTCCTCTAAAACTGATTTATGTGATTAACTGTACACCGCGGTAAATTCACTGAAAATCATTTAATTGTACACTTAAAATGGAGTAAAGGCATGATATGTAAAGTATACTTCAATAAAGAAAAAAAAAACTAGTTTGAGCCAAAGGAGAATATATTGGAGATATGAGGCTGTCCCGTGGCAGAGCATTGTGGACACTGTGTGGACATTGGTGCCTTAGCTACCAGATAACACAGCCTCTTTGACCTACTCCAAGGAAGGGTTGGGTGGAGTAAGCTAGGGGTTGCATCAGTGCAGAATTCTGTACCCAGCCTTGCTTTTCTCTTTGTACTTCTTCCCTCAGCTCTTCCTATTCTGCATGTGGTCTTAAGCGAATATATCTCAGATGATTAACAGGAATAATACCAGCTGTTGTCTGCATGGCATTTTATGGTTTTTTGTATAAAAGGATCCCATAAACATCAAATATTACAAAAATCCCATTATGTCATTATATTTATTGCTTGCCACATGGGCCAAGTGGTTTGCTACATGCTGAGGTACAATGGAGAAACAAATATTTGGGAGAAAATCATGGAACACACAAGTGTGTGCCTGCATGTGTGCAAATATAACTACGAGTATAACAGTGATGCATGCTATGACTCTAACAAATAAGGTGTTTAAAACTTAACGGGGCTAATTTGAGGAGATATCATTCACATTGAGGATCCAGGGAGGACTTGCTAAGGAGGTGACATTTAAACAAAGACCTGAAACATGAGAAGGAATTAGAAGTATAAAGAGCATGTGGGTTGCATTACAGGGCTAGGAGCCACTGTATATGATGGCATCAATGCAGGGCAGGGTGCAGGGTGTTCGAGGAAACTGAAGGAGACTGGTGTGCGTGGGTGACAACAAGCAACAGGAGAGAGGTTCTAGAGGACAGTGGACAGGTGGGCAGGGGCTAGCTTATGCCAGGCCTTAAAGGTCATGGTTCGGAGTTTGGGTTTATTCTATGAGCAATGTGAAACCTTTGGCATGTTTTGGGAAACAGAACACGGTTAGATTTGTATTTCTAACAGATTGCTATGGGGCAAGGCAGGGATGGTCTAATGGATACCCGTGGAGCCCAGTTGGAACAGGGCTCTCCCTTCCCCCAGGAACAAGGGCCTGCGAGCTCTCCAGTTGCTTTGCTTCTGGTATTTCCTAGCACTCCTCTGCACATCTAGCATATGAACCCAACTACTTCATGCCTGAACCATCATGGTGATTCCCCTCATACCAGGCCCCTGCCACACATGCTGTATAGAAAGGGAAGCCAGTGTGTCTAGCCATGCTTGGTCCCAGCATGCTTCTCCTCAGTGTGGCGGGAGAACGGGACACCTGTGCACTTTGCTGTCCCTTCCCTTAGTGAGTTCCCACCTGCACCACATGGTGATTGCAGGTGTGCTCTCGAACCTGAGCACAACAACCCCACTGGCTGCTATGCAGAAAACCAACTGCAGAGGGAGAAAACAGATCCCACCTACAGAAAGGAAATAATGATAGTGAATGAGGGATTGGCATGGGCTGAACTGTGTCCTTTTCAAATTCCTGTGTTGACCTCCTAACCCTCAGTACCTCTGAATGGGACTGTATTTGGTGATAAGGTCGTCGAAGGGGTGATTGAGTTAAACTGAGGCTTTTAGAGTCAGCCCTAATCCAATAGGACTGGCGTCTTTATGAGAAGAGATTAGGACACAGTCACACACGGAGGAAAGACCTTGCGGAGACACAGGGAGACGATGGCCGTCTCAAGCCAAGGAGAGAGGACTCAGAATGAACTCTGTCGATCGTGGTCTTCTAGCCTTTGAAACTGCAAGGAGACAAATGTCTGTTGTTCAAACCACCTCATCTGTGGGTTTTTGTTATGGCAGCCCTAGCAAACTAATTCAGGGACCTACGTCAAGGGGAATGAAGGGAAAATAGCCAGGAGTCGGACATGAGCCAGGAAAGATGAGGACAAAGACTGGACTCCCTCAGTGTGGCATCCAGCAGTGCCGTCTACCAGTTCTCCTGGGCCTGGGGAAGGCCTGCACTTCCTCCCCTTTTTGAAATAGCGATGGTCTTGTGACTTGCCAATGGAATGTGAAGGGAGGTGACATGTGTCTTATGTAGATAGAAGCTCTTCTTTCCCCTCCACCATATTGACAGGCAATGTCTCCAAAGGCGGCTGCTTTGTTAGCCTGGGTTGAATAGCGGGGTGATGGGGAACAGAGCTTCCGGAGAACCCAGGTGATATGTGTGGTATGGCAGAGAAATGAGCCTTTATTATTCAAGCCACAGAGAAACTGGGGTTACTTGTTACCATGCTATAACCTGACCTATCTTGACTGATACACTCACACCACTGAGCTCCATCCAGCTTTGAGAGGAAGCAGGAATCAGCCTATGCCAAGACAGATGTCTGGCTAAGTGAACATTTAATAGCTGAACTCACACAGGAATTGATACTGTCTGTATACTACTTACAAACATAGCGTTTATCCGTGTATTAGATAATATTGTCCATGCATGACATGTTTTGTGATAACAAGATTGTGTTTGTCTGATATTTCAGTGATTTCCACCAGCACTCAGGTAAAAGCGCAATAGTGCAATAGTCTAAAATGAGCTTAAACTAGCTGTGTTCCCTGAGCCTTGTGATTAGGGAGCATGAATGCAAAAATGCACTTAAACAGACAGCATAATTAACCTGATATAGGAATATAAGGAATATAAAATAGAAAAAAATAATTATAAGAAAAAAAGTAGATACATAGTACACTAACCCTAAGGGTCAAACCTGTGAGTGTATTTGAAGGTAACACTTGGTTCTAAGCAACCTGGCCTTCCCAGTATAAAGGAAAATACAAAACATTCTGTGACTCTCGGAAGGAATGAGGCTTTGATAGAACTGTGTGTAGAAACCAGAGCTGATGCATTGATTCCTATGCAAGTGATTAAGGTCTGTGCCCCAAGGTACAGGCGGGGATTAACTCAGAGAGGAGGTCACTAGGGTACTCCCACTGCCCTCCCTTGTCTGTGGTACTTACATCAAGAAAGATGTGTAAGTTGTTGTATGTCAATGATATTTCAATAAAGCTGTTTCAAAAAAAACGTGCATATATAAAGAGTTCTACATTCGAATCAAACTGATCTGGATTCAAATGTGAGCCTCCTCACTCCCTAGCTATGTGACCTTGGGCCAGACACTAAACCTCAGTTAGCCTTGGTTCCTTTGTCAGATAAGTGAGGATAATCATAATATTGATACACCAGGCAACTGTGCAGGAAAGTGAAATTATTGTGTAAAATCTGCATGGCACCTGGCTCAGTTATAGTTGGTTTCCTGCTTCCCTGTCCACCTCCCCATCCCCTGCATACGTCCCTCCCTGCTCTTCCCTTTGTTTTTACTTACTTTCCTGACCAAAAAAAGGGACATATAGCAGAGAAAATGGTTCTCAGAGTAGTGAACAATTGAACTTGATCTTCCTTCTGAATCCCCCCTGGGTTTTCTTTTCAAAGGGCTCTACATTCCTCTCATCCCTCTACCATCACCTTCAGCCTTAACATGAAGCGCACTCTCTTCCTGGGTCCTCTTTGATATATCAGTAATACATTATTTAAGATGATCTTGAGGGCACCAAAGTTTTGGGGTGTGTGTCAGTTCTCTATTTTTAAAGCAAACGATTTATGAAAACTCCCAGTAAGGTGCTGGCACACACAGTGGCTACTCACTCTATGGGGCAGCTTATTATTTTGTTCCCACAGCATCACCTGACCCTCTGTTACCTTCATCATGATGCCATTGTGCTGCCTTTGCAGGCACAGCAGCTGCTCGAGGGGCCAGTTTAAAGTTTCCCATTTAAGACTAAGGATGGCCCTTGAACCCTGTGCTGCATGTTAAAGAGGAAGCTTTAACAGAGCAATGACATTAGTTTACACCAATGATACCAGTTTATTTTTTTTAAAAGCACATTCTTGGAAGCATGGATGTGCAATGACTCTGTATACTTCTCTCAAATTTAGAATGAGTAGTGTGATAAATGACATTAAATAAATATGCTATTCACCTTAAAATGCTAACAAGGGAGCAAATCAGAGACATGTACCTAGTACATTATTCATGGCAACCTGATGGCCGCCGCAGCAGCAGCCTGGTGAATCAGAGACCACTGGACATGCACGGCCCCTGTAAGACTGGCTTTGGCTGTTCCATTTCCAGGGATGCAGAGTCTGATAAGAGAGATGGGATCTAGGATGATTTCAGATGCACATGACATTTTGATTCATTCTTCGAATTGTAAAAGTCCTTGGGTCATCACTTTCTAATCTTGCTAGAGGCATTGGAGAGAGAAAAACAGAAATAAAACTGTTTAGAAAATTAGAACAAGTGAAAAATCCTTTGTGAAAAAATAGCTATGGAAAATGTGTTGGAACATTTTAATGAGGATTATTTCAAATAGTGGCTTGTTTTTATTTGGTATCAAATTAGTTTGTTTGTCTTAAACATTTCTAGTTCCTGATGCCTTGTGCTATTGAAATTTGATTTTCAATTCATCAAAACTGGATTTTGGAGATCTCTCATCACAACAAACTATTAGAAATACTTTTGTTTTTTCCCCTTTCCCTCGATGGCTTTGCAAGTGAAATTCTCCTCCATGGATCAGTGGCCATGCCTTTGTACCTGGTCATGGAGCATGCTAGCTCAGATAATACAGATTCTAAAATGAAAAATGTGTGTGCCTTTCCTGTTTGTGCTTCTTTAATCCATCCTCCCTCACATTTTTAATACAAACTGAATGTCCGTTAGCCATGTATTCATGGAACATTTTTAAATGAGTGACTATCTGCCATGTGCCAGGCACTATTCTAGGCTCTTGGGATACATTATCAAATAAAATAGGCAAAGATCTGGTTCTCATAGACTTACTCTTTCCAGAAGGAGACAAAAAATAAAAATAGCTGCAAAATAGTAAATTATATAATGGAAAAAGGCGTGAACGCTACAGAAAAGTGAAAATCAGAACAGGAAAAAGAAATCGAGAGTGGCAAGTGAAGAAGGTTTAATTTTAAATATTACAGTCAGAGTAAACCTCACTGTGAAGGTGACATTTGATCAAATGCTTGAAAAGTTGAGGGCATTAGCCACGTGATGATCAGGAGGAAGGGTGTTCCAAGCAGAGGAAATAGCTGTACAAAAGCCCTCAAGGTCCCAAGGTCGGTGGGCATTTGTCATGTTTCAGGAACAGCAAGAAGGCTAGTGTCCTTAGAAAACAGTGAGCAGGTGGGAAAAATAGGAGATGAATTAGGAAAGATAAGTGACCTGAATGGTCAGGGGTGGAAGGTCATGTAGGTTGACCCGGAGAGGATAGTGAAAAGATGTTAGTGTTTACTCCATGTGAAATGGCAAGTTACTGGAGGGCTTTGAGCAGAGAGATTTTACAAAGGTCCTAACTTTTTTCTGCTTAGATTGACATGACTTTGCAATTCTTAGATATCTTGAGAGTGTCAAATCTTTCAGAGTTCAGCCACAAATTATGTAAGAATGTGCTAATGGGTAGTATCAGAGGAATGCCATGCTTTCCCTAGGTAGTAGGTTTTCCAAATATTACTGGGTGTATATTCATTCATTTACCATGGGATGAGCCCCTAGCCCCTAATATGGGTCATTTCTTCTTTTATTTTGCACATGTAACACTTTGGCTTAGAAATTTTGTTAGAATGCTATGCAAGACAGGCTAAAAACAAACAAAAACTATATTAAATCCTGCATCTCTTTCACATATCCCCTAAACCCACAATCTGGTCGTCTTTAAGTGTCTGAAGTAATTTTATTGTGAAACATTAATTCTATGAGATGTGAGTACGTGGTAGCAAAAAATGAGTTTATAGTAAAATAAATTTAGCAAACCTGGGTTCTTAGCCTATAAATAATCTTCAGATTCACAGCTTTGGCCACATTCCCTAAGTTTCCTATATAACATTTTAGTTATTGTGATTTATGTACCTTTTTCATAGCAGATTTTATATACCCTTTAAAAAAGTACTGACGTTCAAGTGCTTGGGGTTTTTGTTTCTAATTTGGTTATTAATTTCTAGCTTTATTTGAACTTATGAGAAATGCAGCCTGTATTTCAATTTTTTAGAATATACTGATTCTAATGAAACAATATATATTCATTTTTGTGAATGTTCTATTTCTAATAACCTTTAAAAAGACATACATCAAGACTTCCATATCATTTCCAACCAACTCATTATTTTCATAATCTTCATAACTGGCAAATGAAGTAAGAGAATCAAGCATTTATCCTGCTTTTTTTTTAATATGTGAAATGCATGCACTTCAGGGTTTGGGTTGCCAGATAAAATACAGAATGCCCAAACAAGCAACTAAAAAATTGTTAGTATAAGTATGTCCCCAATATTGTACGTATACTAAAAAATTATTTGTTGATTATCTGAAATGCACATTAACCAGGCATCCTATTTTTTGGCTTTTTTGTTAAATCTGACAATGCTGTTAAGGGTAATCAAGTAGGAT
Source organism: Lepilemur ruficaudatus (assembly GCA_963574885.1). Taxonomy (NCBI): domain Eukaryota; kingdom Metazoa; phylum Chordata; class Mammalia; order Primates; family Lepilemuridae; genus Lepilemur; species Lepilemur ruficaudatus. Next base: position 7,122 of record CAUYRT010082239.1, read on the forward strand.
TGATGAGGGAGAGTTTTCTCCTTATAGAAATATTATAGTGAAAATGAGAAAAGAATGATACTATGGCACCATTTTGTGAATTTTAATAAATGAATGAATCTAGACAAAGATTACCAGTGGCTGCTAACATCACCAGGATAAGCCAATCGCTTTGTATGCCTTTGTTTTCAGTGCACAGATCATGATCTTGCCAAAACCTGGAAGTTTTGTACTTTCACCTTGTTGGGTGGACAAAAGTACATGACTATGATAAATCCTGGGGCTTACTCATTGTGGAAAATCCAATAAGAGACACTAGCATCAAGTTTGGCCACCAAAGGATTATAGCCTTAGTGGAAGGATAAATAAGGAAAAAAAAATAAACACAGAAAAACCTACCACACAGCAGAAGACATCCAAGGGATTTAACCATCTTGACCTTGTTGACAGGTGGAGAGAAAAAAAATATTCCTCCCAGAAAAGTCAAAACCAAAATTTATCCTTCACATGAAACTGTGGTTTAGCTTTATACTAGAAAAATGGTCAAAAAATGTGTGATCATCAAAATCAATCAAAAATGCTCTTTGAAAGAAAGCAAATCCAAACTGTGCCTCAAGTATCCATATCCACATAGTTCTAAGAAAAATGAAGAGCTCACAAAATACATCAGAAGACACATATTAGAGGGGATAGTAGAATAATAAAACAATCCAGAGCAGACAAAAAATTATATAAAATAGAAATATAGAACAGGTAAGACAAGTAACAGTAAGAATAAAATGGTAAATATAAAATCAAATGTATCGATACTTTCCTTAAATGAAAGTAGAGTAAATAATTAAAGAGCAAAATTTTCAGACTAGATTAAAACACAACTGCATGATGAATATGAGACACTATAAGAATTCAGAGAGTAAAGAAATGGAAAAAATATTTTATCAAGTCCTAATCAAAAGAAAGCTGGTGTAACAATGCTAATATCAGACAATGTAGATATTAAGGCAAAGATATTTTTAAGTATTAAGTGATATTTCTTAATGAAAAAATCACTTTATCAGGAAGACCTAAATATTCTAAATTTGTATGCCTTAATGACATAGCTTCAAAATATATTAAGCATAAGTACAATCTGAAAAGTAAAGATCAACTTATAATCATGTTGGAAGATTTTAGCACAATTTTCTTAGTAATTGATAGAACAAGCACACAAAAATTTACTAAAGATAAAGAATATATGGATAACATGATTATTAAACATAATCTAATTTATACACATACAGTACTATAATCAATAATTGTAAAATGTACAATCTTTTTAAGAACAGAGAGAATGTTTATCAATAAAAAAATGATGAGCCACAAAGTAAGTTTCACCAACGAAGAATTGGATTTCTTCAGAATATTTTATCTTACCACAGTGGAAATGAACTAAAAATCAATAATAGAAAGAAAATAATAAATAGTTTATAAATTAAAAAATAAACTTCAAATAACTCATGGATCAAAGTGGAAATTGGGGTAAACACCAGAAAATATTCTGAACTGAATAATATTAAAAAATTATAGGATATAGCCAAATCTTCATTGGGAAGGAAATGTACATAGCCTTTAATGAAAATATTTAGGGGAAAAAAGTCTAAAAATTAATTATCCAAGAATCTATTTCAAGAATGTAGAAAAAGATCTACAAACTACCTTTCAAAAAAAGTAGAAAAAAGGAAATCATAAGATAAAATAAAACAGAAAACTAACATATAGATAGTAAAGAAGCTCAATAAAGACAGACATTGGTGCTTTAAAAAGGCTAATATAATCAGTAACTTCATGCCAAGAATCATCAAGAAAAATAAGGAGAAAAGGCAAAATAACCAATACTCGCAATGAGAAAGGAAATATCACTATTACAGATGCTGCAGACATTAAAAAGTTCATCAGAGGAAAAAAACCATATAAGAGGATATAATAAACTATATTTCTATATAGTTGAACATTTTGGTTAAATGAATAAACTTCTAAAGTGAACATCTACATAGTTTAATGTCTGTTGAAAAAATTGTATCGGTAACTTCAAATCTTCCACTAAGAAAATTACAATCCACAGAGATTCACTGGAATTTCTACCAAAAATTTACTCAAGAAATGGCATCAATATTGTACAAACTCTTTCAGAAAATAAGAAAAAGGGTAAAATTTTCCATCTTATTTAATAAGACAACTTAGGCAGGATTCCAAATTCTAGCAAGAATAGTATAATAAAAGAAAAATAATTATAGTTCAATCTCTCTCACAAACCAGTGCCTAAAAATCTTTATAAATATAAACAAAAACAAATTCAGCAATGTGTAAAAAGAATATTATATGAAAACCAAGTTTAGTTAATTCTAGAAATACAAGGGTTGGTTTAATATTTGAAATCAATCAATATAATTCACCACATTAACAAAAAAGGGAAAAATCATATAATAGATGAAATCATTTGATAAAATTCAACATATCATTTGTAATAAAAACTGTGATGAAGTAATAATAGAAGGGAACTTCCTTAAACTGTTAGAAGTTATCTACAAACAACAAGGATCACCATTATACACAGGGTTGAAATGTTCAAAGAGACTAAGAGAGAGACACAGGATGTCCCCTTTGATGTCGCTATTCATCACTGGACTAGAGAATCTAATCAGCACAATAATAGTAGAAAATGAAATTAAAGTGATGTAGTTTGAAAAGAAAAATTAAAACTATCATTCACAAATGATATGATTGAGTTGTGTAGAAAGTCCCAAAGAATCTAAACAGAAACAGAATTACTAAGGGAATTTTTCAAGGTTGCTGGATACACGTTTAATATACAAAAACCTATTCTGTTTTGTAATCATCAACATACTAGAAATAAATGTACTCTTTCAATTAGAGTATAATTTATAGTAATATCCAAAATAATAAATATATCAAAACATATGCATAACTCTATATAGAAAATATAAAACATTATTAAGATAAATTATAGAAAATCAAATAAATGGAGGAATGTGCTATATTAATAAAATTAAAGACTCAGTATTAAAAGATACTATTTCTCCCTAACCTGACCTGAAGATTTGATGCGATCTTTATCAAAATCCCAACAAACTGCTTTTTCATGTGGAAATTGGCAAGTTGAGTCTAAAAGTATGAAAATAAAAAGTGCCAAGAATAGCAAAGAATAAGAACATATTCTGAAGGCTTATTCTACTGGCTATCAAAAATTATTAGAAGCTACAGTAATTAAGACAATATGTTTTAATTGTAAGGATAGATAAATAGAATTGAACAAAATAGACTGGATTCTAGATGATAACAGAATTGTTAATTTTCACAAGTGTTTTGTAGTCATCAGTGCTACCTACCAATTATTTCTGACTTTTTTCTTGAGTACATGGTAGGTGATACTTTACTTTCTTATCCTTTTGAATTTAGGTGTGGCCATGTGACTTGCTTTGACCATTGACATGAAAATACAAGTGATGTGTATTTGCAGGGCTAAGCTTTAAGAATCAAATCCTGATTTCTCAATCCTGACTGAGGGAATGATTAGTAGGTAGAAATGGTACATTGCCATGACAGAAATATCAAATTTGAGACATTGGAATAGTGGTTATTTGGCTGTTGGCAAAAACTATATTTGAAGCTTGAAAGATGGTGAGCTGGGCAATGGTGAGTTTGCTAAAATTGTTGTCCTTGATAACCTGAGGGCAAATAACATTACTAACAAAGTTGTAGCTCTAGTGGGAGACTTTGGAACAGTGCTACGTAATTGGGTGCTGTTAGCTGCTTTTGGTGTTACAAGAAAGAGATGAGCTTAGAAATGAAGTGACCAGTTTACGAGGAAGAATAAATGGAATAGAGGTGTTTCAGAGATTTGTAGAGTAGAAAGAAGCAAAATTTTAAACCTCATATGGTAAAAGACAAAACATAGAGTGAAAAATGGCCAATTAAAACTCACCCTTTTAAGAGGGGCCACATCAGTGATTAAGGTGTATAACAGTAAAAACCCAATTAACAGGTGATATCCACATAACCTTGTATCTGGACAAAATATCTCAGATTAATGATACTAAATGTGTGGCTCTCCCATTAAAGCCTAGTAAGTTCATGGTACTTTGCATTAAAAGAGAGCAAGACCTGGTGATGATAAAGAAATATAATAAATATTAAAGATATGAGCATGACTATTGGCGCATGGAGTAGACTGGAGTCAGTAGATTAAACACCCTATTACGTTTATAACTGAGTTACACTCTTATGCTCGTGGACTAAAAGGTTGGGTTATTTGATATTTAGAATAACCCTTGAATATGTAAATATTTTGCCTAGGAGGCCACCCGAGAAAGAAGCTTCACACTTGGGAGCGCTGAGTCTCCAATGCCTACTTTAGATGTTGTCGTGGCAGATAATGGAAAAAGAAAAACTTTTCAGAGTGTAGAGTTAAAGCCAAGAAGAGCAAGATAGAGAGCCCCTTCCAGAGAGAAGAACTGGGACATATCCTAGGAACATCTCCCTACCCCACCCCCAAGAGTTATCATAACAGATGCTCACTCTGATGGCGGAATTTCTTCTGCTCTGTGTTTCCCCTTCTTACTTTTTGGAATAGGGTTGTTTGTTATAGTCATCTTGTCCTTATATCCTTTTGAGCCCTGGGAATATATATTATATATCAGGGGTCCACAACCTATGGTGAGTTGTATAATTATTTCATTATATATTACAATGTAATAATGGAATAAAGTACGCAATAAATGTAATGCACTTGAATCATCCCCAAACCATCCTCCCCTTCCTCCATCCTGGGTCTGTGAAAAATTGTCTTCCATGAAAATGGTTCCTGGTGCCAAAAATGTTGGGGACCACTGTCATATATGATAAGCTCTTAGGAATGTGAGCATTTGGATCAGACAAACGTGGATAAAAAATTGGGCTTTTGTGTTTACCTGAGGCATTTTGCACAAGGTAATTAAATTCTCTGAACTCTGGTTTTCTCATCTATAAAATGTGAATTAAAAAATAATCTTCACAGATGAAAATGAATATATACATAAAACTTCAAGCTCAAAGTCTGACATATGATCAGTATTTCAAAAAAGGGGAGGGGAATATTATTTAATTCTTAAATGATATTTCAAATTATATTTCCTTTTGGAAATGTATTATCTATCTTGTTTATTTTAAAATCCAGCAAAGTGATGGAGCTAAGCTCCTGGTTGACATTTTGGACCAAGGACCAGTCTCTTTTTACTAGATTGGGTTGAGCCATAACAGAGATGTTAGAATTTCACACTCTGCAGAAAGTCCCTCAGAATTGTTTTCTTTTCCAAATTCTGGCATCACTTCTCACCCTCTGCCCTGCTTGTGTTTCTTATCCTCAGTAGAAGATAGAGGAGTTGCAAACATTTCATAGAATGCCATGCTTTGCTATTTTTATAAGTAAAAGTAAATGTGCATAAAATTGCTTGTGGCATTAATCATTTCTTCAGTGGCAATGTTGGTGCTTTTTTTCCTTCTTCGTCATGTTTCCTTGGGCTATAAGCAGATAACCTAATTTAGCATAACATGCCAGCTAAGTGGGATAAGGAACAGGATAACTAGCAAGTGGGCTGGCTGTATTCTTCATTTACTGGCTTGAGGAAAGTCACTTATATGTGTCTGTGCACGTGTGTGTGTGTGTGTCTCGCTGGTAGGAGGGACAAGGAAGTAAGGGTTGAGGACAGGGTAAGGCTGAACAAAAGAATGAAAGATGCAATAAGAGTTTGGGCTCAATACCTTGGAGGCCACTGCTACCTCTGTGATTCTGAAGTGAGAGGGAGGAAATGGAAATGCGCAAGTCAGAGTCTGGGGTATCAGAAGGTTTAGGTTTTTGTATGACTTACAGTACTTTGTGTCATTTTGCACTCCTGTTGGGGAAAAGGTGAGAAAATGAAGATGCCAACCATATACGTTAAAATGTTAAGGACTGAAAGAAAGCTGGCAATGGGCTTTTGTCTCAAACATCGTCAGTTTCTTCTGCTCCATAAATTGGATATGGTTGCAGAGAATTGGTTTGCCTCCAAGTTAGACTGTTGCACAGGTGAAAGGAGACTTACCTGATTAGTATGCTCACTGCGGCAGCTCACCGAGAAGGGAAAAAAAATGCTTTTAAAATTATGCCTTTGAGGCCCTGGCTTGGGTTTTCCATAATTGGATACAAATACAGGGCCCTGGAAGGGAATTACTATGAGATTTAGCATGGTATTATCTAATCATGGATTTAAAAAGGCAGCATTCTGTGGGCGCCAAGAAACCACAGGATTTTGAAGCATAGTTGTGGTTACAGAAGAATGAGCTACCACCTGTATGTCTATACCCTGTTATTAGAAGAGCAGAATCATTTATTTAGTCATTGATCTATCCTTTCTGTCATAAGAACATCACAGAACACCAATTATGTGTTAAGCAGTACCGTGGGTTGAATTGTGTCTCTCCCAAAGGATATATTAAAGTCCTAATACTTGGTACCTGTGAAGTGACCTTATTTGTAAATAGGGTCTATGTAGATATAATTAAGATGTAAGGTAAGATGAGATCATACTGGTATAGGGTAGGCCCTTAATGCAATATAACTGGTGTCCTTATAAGAAAAGAAGTGCTGTTGAGCTAGACAAATACCGAGAGGAGAACACCGCAGTAAGACAGAGGGAAGAACACCTTGTAAAGACAGAGGCAGAGATTGGAGTTATGCAGCTGCAAGTCAAGACATGCCAAGGATTGATGGCAATACCGTAAAACAGAGTCATGGCAAGACTCTTTCCCAGAGATGTCAGAAGAAGCGTGCCACCTAATTTGTGGTGCTTTGTTCCGGCAACCCTAGGAAGCAGTATGCTGGGTACTGGGTGTACTGAGATGAACACATTTCCATCCCTGCTCTCTCAGGAACTCCTGACCAGTGGCGTCTATGTGAACCCAGATTTCAATATCTGAAACGAGTTGTATAGAGATACTAACTTGGTGTTAAGGAGGTCCAAAAGAGGGGCATAGGAAAGCTTTTCAGAAGAGATGCTTTTTGAGACGCATCTCAAAGGATGGTTAGGAATTTGCCATAGAGATCACAGGATGTTGTGTGGTAGCTTCAGAAGTGAAAATTCTGTGCTGGAGAGAGGTGGTGGCAAGGAGCAAGCAATCAGAAAAGTAGTTCTTACTTTGCATGCACGGCCTTGAGTAGCAATTAAAATGAATGTTTTCTCTTCTTTGATGATGGAATCAATGACGGTGATGATGATAATGATAATGAATGCAATGATATTTTATCACCATTCTATTAGGCCAGCTACTCTTACATTGGACATTGTTATTTACTTCTCTCAATGAATCTACCTAGAAACTATTACCCTCTGTATTAAACAAATGAGGAAACTAACTCCTTTTTTTTAATTTCAGAAAATTATGTGTGTACAAACATTTGGTTTCATATAATGCCTTTGCAGAATTTAAATAACTCCCCTAAAGTTTCCACAACTAGTAAATAGAAGCAATTCATAATATACCCTTCATCTCTATGGTGTATATCTTTTAAAAATTGTAAGTTTGACTAAAAAAAATCACAATGCTCTGAGTTTGGTTTATGCTCTTCTAAAGTTGATGGTAGATTTCACTTTGCATATGAATCATCTCAGCTTTTGAAGTTAAGCTCTGCTGCAAGGGGGCCCCATCCACAGGCACTTGTAGGACTTCATTCATTCATTTCTGTTCATCTATGAACACATGTGCCAGGGACTATGCTAGGTGCTGTGTGCCAGATGACATGGTGTATCCTGTTTCCTTTCCCACATTAGGCATTTGGCAGATTTCTGTTTTCACCTGTGGGGTGGACCCTGTCTTTGAATTCTTCTTTTTTAAAAGCACTGACTGTCAACCAGATTCAACCAGATGGGCTTTTCCACCCTAAAATTTATTATCAGACAACTGCATGGAATAAAGGACACTCATTCTTCTGTAAATAATGCTGCAGATTTCTTCTTCTAGTTTCTAATACGCTTAGCACTTGAATGGCTATTATTAGCTTATACATGTCTGAGGGATTCAGATACCTTCCTGGGAATACCTAGTCGTACGTAAGTTTGTAAAGTGTTAAAACAACGGTAACAACGGCAACAATATCCCTTTAGCGCTTCCAGGCTTTGAAAGATTAAAATGTAATTGACAAACCGTCCCAGCCAAGCAGAGCCTGAGCAGACACGGAGACTAAATGCAGCGTGGGCTCTGCCTGGGATCCTGGAAAAAAAACAGCATTAAGTAAAAACCGAGGCAATCTGAAAAAAGCATGGACTGTAGTTAATCCAAATGTGTGCATGATGTTTCATTTATTGTGACAAATGTACCACTCTAATGTAAGAATCTAACAATAGGGGAAAATGGATGCAGGCTATATGTGGACTCTCTGTACCTTCTTTGCAATTTTTCTATAAATCTAAAACTATTCTCAAATTAAGAAAAATTGCTAAGCATAATTGACCATGATAGATGTTTAAATTTTTAGCTGACCCTTAATTTGGATTTTTCTTAACTTTTTAAGGCATTTTTCTGTGATTTAGAAGGACCTACATTAGTTGGCTTGGAGCAGCTTGAATTGAAAGCAGCTGAATTCTTGTCCTGTGGCATCTCTGTCAAATGTGAGAAATTGATAGACAGGAACAAATGAGAAAGAGACCTGCCCAGGACTCTCCCAGGGAAAGGTGAAAGTATGTAAGATTCTTGCCAAGCAGCCTTGAGGAAAATTCCTCCCCGAACTGAAATTTATTGACCAAGGTAACTCAATCTATGTCAGAGATAATCTTAAAAGCAATATCGCACGGTGTGTACATCACAAAATCCCCTAAAAGTACTCTCAGGGTGAAATTGTGAGAGTAGAAACTTTTTCCTATTTCTTTTAAACTGAAGTTTGTTTCTATTTTTCTGTTTAAAAATAATATAAACTCATTTTTAGAAAATGTAAAATTGAGAAAATTTGAAAAAAATAATCTATTTCTGTTAATCTGGAGAAAAACTGCTAAATTTGTGGTGCATTCCTTCCAGTTTAAATAAGTCTTACTTTATAGAATTCCTGGTTCGTTTGTTGGAAAACATACATTCTGAACACATTTTCTAAAATAAATATCTCCAGTGGGACTTTGTGCTTTTTCAAATTTGTTTCTTACCAAATTTGAAAAAGGTTGGTTTTTTTGGTAAGCGTGGAAACGCCTTTAGTTCTAGCCCACAGGGGGCGTGGGAGTCCTGGGACGTTCCACTTATGCTCCGTCCCCTCACTGCGACTGTGCACAAGCACCAGGAGCAAAGGAGTCTGGGAAGGACTCAGAGATGGCACCCGTGAAATGTCCAAGAGGGAGAATTTGGGGGAAAATGCAGCGTGCGCAGGCCTGTCCAATGTAACCTCACAGGTGAGAAGCGGAGTTTGCATTTAGTGGGTCATCTCTGTAACCCCGCCCTCCTGCATCTCCTCTGCCTGCAGCAGCAGTCCCCCGAAGCCTTCGTGGGCTCTCCTGCCTCCACTCTTGAAAACTGAAGGCTAACAATCATTTGTAATTTGTTTCCAGTTAGGTTTTAGACATGGGAATGGGAGCTGGATTAGAAATTAGATGACCGGGTGATAGAGAAGGCAGCATGAAGCACTGGATAAGAACAAGGGCTTCCGCACACCTGCATTTGAATCCTTCCTACCTGTGTATTGTTGCATAAATTACATAACGTTGCTATATCATCATTTTTGATTTGTAATGCCAAGATTAAAATATTCATCTCACAGAGCTGTTGTATGTGTGAAGCGAGATAATATGTGGAGTACTTGTCATAATCACAGACACATGCTTGCTGAGTATAAAGACCAGTTACCTTATATTCTCTTCCCTTATCTTACCTATATTTCCCTTTGTTTTGGTCCATACTGCACTCACCTTCTCAGCCTTCCTGATACCTTCTTTTGTTGAAGTTATAAAAATAAGGATGTAAATTCTACTTTAAATATCAGTTAGGGGGGCATTCTTTGGTGTTTGTTTTTTGTTTTTGTTTTTGGTCTTTGATTATTTCATTTTCAGTCATTTAGAGAGTTAAAATTAATGTTTTACTTATTTTCTGTTGTAAAGATTTAAAATACTTCACCAAGCATTCTGCTGTTATGAGTCCCAAGCTGGACAGTTTGATGGGAAAAAAAGTCAATCTGCTTTGCAATTTGACCTTGTGTAGACACAACAAATCATCGGATTTATTGACTTTTTTTTTTTACAAGCTGCTTATTTTGATGAGTGTTACATTTCTTTGTTTTCACCTTGTTCCTAGAGTTGTTACCAGAAACAAAAGCAAAAATAAGACCTCATGGAATGAAAAAGAGGAACTAATTATTTCTAAAAACAAAGGCAGTATCCTTGAATTTAAAACAGCTCTAGGTACTGTTTTTCAGGGCCAGCTATGGTTCTTGCCCAAAGCTCTCCAGAGTCATGCTGGTCATACCATCAACCCCGAACCATGCGTTGACAGTGAAAGATAGCCTGTGCCCTTGGACCTCTCCAGAGTCTGCTTGAAGTGTGACCTACATCACATTAAAAACCGGTTTGTGCCCAGATTACATCATCCCACCAGAGGTCTGCAGGCTGAGGCCAAGAAGCCATGAAACTTCCTTTCTTTTAAGCTATGGGCTTTGCCACCTCATAGTGTTTACATTTTTAATAAGTGATGAGAGAATTTGCAATAGTCTGTGTACATCTTGACCCCAAGAGGGAATGATTTGAGGAGCCCCTGGCCTTCTATGAATAGTTGCTGTTCATGCCCCTGGACCTATTCATCACTGGAGAAGTCTGAGCTCATGTCTGCTTCTTAATACACAAAGAGTCTATAAATTCAACAATGGTCCAACCATTCTTCTAGATCATTAAATTATATAATGGAATTTTATCATACAAGTCTTGTCCTTGGAAATTCATCATTTTGAAAGAAGATTATGGTTATGTGTAGCTGTAAAATTAATCCCAAATATATATTCTACTTGGGAATAAATGTAATATTTGCTCTGACAGAAAGCAATGTCAAATAGAATTGACTTTCTGTTGTTTTATATATACAATGGTCTTATCTTTCATTATAAGAATAAAGGTAAAAAGTTTATAATAATTAAAGTTTAGCAAGTATATTATAGAAGCTTGAGACGGTGTTACTGAATGGTTGATAAAATTATTAGTTGGGGAACCACAAAAAGTATCTTAGTTTTGCCTGATTCTAAGGTGCTACAAAAGCATTTGCACAGCAAAGGAAAAGCTATAGTTTTTAAAAGCACCATAAATGTGGACATGAATATGAAATGAAATCTTTGCATTGTTTTAGTTTTACCTTACCAATCTATTTTCAGCTTGTTCTTTAAATGTGCTGCAAGGTTTTACAATCATAAAAAAAAGTGGTCATGCAGGTTGGCCTCACTGGGCTGGACAAAATTGGCATGAAACTGTCTCGACACGGTAATAACTCCAGGGATGGAGAATTTACCTCATCCTCTAGTAAACTAGATCACTAGCCAGAAGATTTTAAAGAATGAGTCTCATCGCATGGCACAAACCCATTTCATTTATTCTGTAATTGCTCATTGTGGAGATGGAGCATGGCTTCCACTGGATTAATCAAGTGATCTATAATATGCTGAGTGTTCTACTGTCTATAAGTATTAACAGATTTAGCTGGATCAAAAAAAAAGATTATACCTGGTTGGCTAGAAATACTTGGAGTCTGCATCGCTTTGCATGGCATTCAAGGTTATTTAGAATCTGGCTTCAACCTCCAGTGTTTCAGCTACATACATGCTTTGTTGATGTTAGGTACTTTCTCACTCCTGAATCATTATTTTTTTATGTGCCCTGGTTTCTATGCCTTTCCCCCCGATTGGCTGGTGAATTCTTCATTTGTCTAACTTCACATCACACGTCACCTTGTCTGAGCAGCCTTCTCTAATTCCTCCATTCACTGCCCTGGCCTGGGAGAAGATGTAACCCCTTTATCTTCTTTAATCCTCTAATGCACATGACCCAATATCTCCTCTCATCTCTCTACTCACCAGGTATGTCTGTTAGAAAGTAAACTCCTTAAGTACAGGGTCCGTCTCTGTCTTGCTCACTATTCCAATTTAAAGGCCAAACAAAATACCTAACAACGTATAATAGGCGCTCAGTAAGTACTGGCCACATCAGTTAACGTGGATATCATAGCAGCTACATACAATTCCTCACATATCTATTTTTAATATTGTGAACAATGAAGGCAGTTACCATTTTCTATTCATCTTTTTATTTCTGCAATCTCTATCATCTTATTGTTAAACAAAAGAATTACTTGTGAGACACTGTGTAAGCATATTCTTTAAGAAACTTTTTGAAAAATAAAATGTTATCCTGGAATTGGGAAGGTTCTGAGTAAGGAAGAGGTTGTTTGGTGGATAGAGCCTCTCATCTTGGTGATGTATCCACTGAGAGTTCTTCTTGTTTCTGTCCTGAACCCTTTCCTCTTTTCTCTCTCTTTCCCTTCTTCAACTCTAAGTCCTGTTTCTGCCTCTAGGGCAGACTGAGCTCCAGTGAGCTCAGTCTCACTGGACTGAGTGGGCTGAGCTCCAGTGCTGCCTGTAATGGGAAGGAGATGTCACCAGCCAGGCAACTCCAAAGATGCCCTGGAAGTCATTGCCTGACAATAACTGATGTTCCCATCACTGTCTATGCAACAATGCAAAAGCCACCTGCACAAAGCAGCAAGGAAATGCATCCTAAATAGCATCATTTAGTCTTTTGTAGAGGTTTGACTAGGTCAAGGGGTAATGGGCCAGTATCATCTTATGATCTGGTAAACAAATAAAAGTGGTAGCACCTTTGGATGATGAAAAAAAAAGCAAAAAAAAAATCCAGATATGTATTTCCACTCCCCAAATCAGTATTTCCATTTGTGTTTTCTACCAGTATATCAAACTGAATGCATACAAAACCAAACTCATCATTAGCCCTCTGGAATCTCAGTATTCCATGCCTCAGTGGAGAAAGCCACCTGACTCTTTGCTTTCCCACAGGGCCCCTATCCATCAGTCACAAAGTTCCATTCTACCAACTAAACACCTAAACATTTAAACATCTCCTGCAAGTGTTCACTCTTCTCTAGACCAACTGCCATTGTCCTTTGTCTTGGTATAAGGCACAATTATCTTTTGCCTGGATTATAGCTGCAGTCTCCCCAATCAGTATGGTTCCAGTCCAATTTTATGAATCCTTTGCAGTGAAACCAAAATTATTCATTAAAAAAAATCTGACTTGAAACCTTGAGCAGCTTTCCATTGCTTTTAAGATAATCCCTATATTCCTTTGCATGGTTATAAGTTCTTGCATAGCAGGGTCCTTTTCTGACTCTCCACCTCATCCTTTCCCACTCAATTTGCTCTGTGTTCTGGCCCACGGGGCTGTCTTCAGGGCTAGAATGTGGAATGCTTTTCATGGACTCTGGCACAGGGTGGAACCCACTTCCATGACTGCCCTGCACCTTTTCACATAACTGCTACTAAATTCAGATCTTTGCACCTCACCTTGAGCACTTTCGGCATGGCCCTCTCTGACTTCCAATGCCAGATTAGGCCCCTTGTTAATATGGTCTCAAAGCATCTTTTCCTATTGTATCAACCATCCTATGTTACTGTCAGTACTTGTACTGTCAGTCTCCTTTCAATGTTAATATTCTGTCTTCTAGACTGTAAGACCCATGAGAGTAGAGATTGTACTATTTTTTTCACGCTGCCTGTATTAGTTTCCCATTGCTGCTGAAACACATTTCCCTCCACTCAATGGCTTATGCAACAGAAAGATATTCTTCCACAGTACCAGAGGCCAGAAATCTAAAATCACCAGGTTTAAATTCAGGTCTCAGTAGGGCTGTACTTCACCTGGAGGCATTAGAGGACAATCCTTGCCTGGCCTCTTCCAGCTTCTGGGGGCTGTTGGCATTCCTTGGCTTATGGCCACGTCATTCTGGTCCTCAAGGCCAGCATCTTGAAATCTCTCTGTTCTGTCCTCATGGCACTTTTTTCTCTCTGTGTCACATCTCCCTCAGTTTCCTTATAAGGACACATGTGATTATATTTAGGGCCCATCCAGATAAACTAGAATGATATCTACATCTCAGTATCCCTAATTTAATTACATCTGCAAAGACCCTTTTTCCAGATAAAGTAACACATTGACAGGTTCCAAAGATTAGGACCTGATAGACTTGGGTCTGTTGTTCAGCCCATAACACTGCTGGATTCCTAGCTCCTGTTTTGGGGTCTGATTTAGGGGTGTGTATGTGCATGTGTGTTTTGTGATTTTATGTGTCAATTCATCTTAAAATTTTAAATATATATATATATATATATATATATATATATATAATGTTAAATCTTTTGCTTGATTAGATTTAGCATACCCTTCATAGTAGGTAAGTTTCTTCAGCTACACAAGCTGACAACTCAGATATCTTGCCTCTCCCCATCCATCGAAACATGTCTAAAATCTTGTAACACCATGAGTTAGAAGTTAAATTCTGTTGACTCTGCAACTCAGCCAGTTTCTTAGGGATCAAGCCCTCTCAGAAATGGCAGAGGCAGAACAGAACTGAGTAATAATATGCTAGCACAAGAGACAATTTCATTGTATTGGCTGGAAGGCAAGACATTTTTCACATTTTTCAGGGGTATATTAAAACAAATAGCCGTCTATGGGTGAAAAAGTATTTAGAGACATGAAGCAAGAGCCGTTACCAGCTACATGAGATGATGATATTGGTATCGATGACCTTTAGTTTTTATTCCAACAATAAAATAAAAAGATTCTACTAGACATATGTTTCTATTCAATAGTGTTTTCATTGCAGGAAATACAAGGCTTTTTTTTTTTTTTTTTTATAGGTCCGGACCTCTCTCCTTTCTTGCTGTCAATGTTGCATCGTCTTTCCTTCTCTCTTGTCTCGGTGATGCCAACAGCTCTATCGCTTTCATCATGCGCGTCTCAGACCATCTGATGCCATGCTGGAATCCCTCTGCTTGCGATTGGATCAACCATTATTGAATTTTATATATGGAGCTCTCATATTTAATCTTATTTTATTACCACAATAAACCTTTGGAGAAGATATTCTTATTCATTCACATTTTAATGAGAGTCATTTCAGTTTATGTCTGATAGGCACGTAAGCAGTAGTTTAACCTAAGACTGCAGTAACCTGAAAGTCAGACATCTGTATTTGTCTCAAATTCTTTAGGCTTAGTAGCTGGAAGAAGAAATGCTATCTGTTGAGTATTCACTCTATATCCTGTATCACGCTATGGACACATTAGTCCTCACGACAGTCACGCAACCCACCTTTGCTAGTACCATCCTTTGGGGCTGAGGAGGGAACAGGTTTAGAGGATTTTCCCTAAGAATACAGAGGGAGCAAGTGGCAGAGGTGGCATTTGAACTGCGAGTTTTGTCTTTCAAAATATTAACCATCTCTTTCTACCTGTGTTGCCCTCGATTTAAAAATTGTGACTTTTGAAGTAAGCCAGACACAAAAGGGCAAATATTGTATGATCCAATTATATGAGGTACCCAGAGTAGTCAAATTCATAGAGACAAAAAATAGAAAGGCAGTTTTCAGGGGCTGGGAGAGGATGGAAAAATGGGAATATTGTTTAACAGTTATAGAGCTTCAGTTGGGGAAGACGAAAGAATTTTGGATGTGGACGATGGTGACAGTTGCACAACAGTGTAGGTGCGCTTAATGCCCCTGAACTGTACACTTAAAGATAGCTGAAATGGCAAATTTTGTGTTATGTATATTTTACCAAATTAAAAATACATGATTTCTTTTGGTAAAGGTTCACTAGTAAACCGAGAAATTGTTTATGAAGGCCAAGGACAAGCCACACATCTGAGAGCCAGAAAGAATTAAAAAGCATTTTTTGCCTCAGAGAGAGGGTCTAATGGCGCATTTATCTTTGCCATCTCAGATTCTGTTATTTTATTGTTTTTATTGTAAAACCTTTCCAGAGGCAAGTTTTTTCCCTCTGAAAGGCTGATTAAGCATCTCCCTTTAAAAAAGAGAAATATTTATCTTCCAATTACTGAAACCGAGGGTATCATAAAGAGCGAAATGTGAATTGCTTAGAGAAAAATATACGTGCAGAACACAGCCCCTAATTTCTTTTCAGGGAGTGTTCTTCACTTCAATGATTGGACACAACCTTGAAAGGAGACGCCAGCAATAAGAGCTCAGAGGGCAGGTACTGCAGGAAGAGAAGAAAGGAATGGTGAACAGAAAGGTAATGCAGATGCAGAGTGAGATGAAGCTGTGCATACAAATAGAGACCTGAATACAATGAGGTGTCTATTACTTTCATGCACCAAGGAGCAAGGGGTGGTGATTAAGCAAATGGGTATAAATTCTATAATTTTTGCTTTCTGATTTTTCCCTTGGTTTTATCTCCCTAGGGGGACCATTCAGCTCCAATTAACTTGGGTTGCCAGGTCCATAATATAGCGATCTTTTGAGTCAGGCACCAAGCCTGTTTTTGCTTGATTTAGCTGGAAAAAAAGTGTAAGTTAGGAGCAGATTGGCCGTCTAGACTGAAGGTCTGGACTGTCCCCAACTCCACATGTTGAGATTGTACCTTAATGCTGAGTCACCGAAGAGAAGATTTTTAAGGCATCTGTATCTGGCATCTGTGAAGCCAACAGTAAGTAAGGACTGCTAAGTAGCTAATGTATTGGGAATAAATTAGATATAGATTTAACTTTGTTTGGAATGGCCTATCTTTCATTGCATGGGAGGAGAGAAACACTTCTTTTGAATGGCAGTCTAAGAGCACCCAAGGTGAAAATAGGCTAAGAGAAGAAGAATCTCCCTGGGTGAACGTAGATCAGTTTTTATCTTGTGGGTTTAAATGAAGCCCCTGTGTGTGTGCGTGCGTGCGTGTGTGTGTGTGTGTGTGTGTGTGTGTGCGCATGCGCGCATGCTTGTGTGTTATGGTTGTAGGTGAATAGTGTTCAGATCTTTGTGAGCTGATAGCATTGTTAAATTGTAGACACTATTTGTATGGATTGGTTTGCATGGTGTGTGTGTAGGGGAAGTGCGGTGCTGCAAGGAGCTTTATTCCTAAATGCTTGGAGGCAGAGACGTGGGAGCTTGATAGGACAGTGCTGGGGAAGTGGAGAGGCCTGGGTGCTATCTGTTTTCAGGAAGATCTCCTGGGACAGAGGTTGAGCTCTTTGGAGGGAGGCAAGGCAGGCAGGAGACTAAGGGACCCTATGAAACTTGGGATCTGCTCTGCATCTAGGTGACAAAATGTGACATGGAGTTAGGAAAGAGGTATTCTCCCTTCTTCTTGGAACATATCTTGTCTCTGCTACAGCAAGAACGAAAGGGATGGAATAGCTGTGTGGGGTGGTGACTTTAGGAGGCCCAAAGGATGGCACTTTTAGCATGGAAGTCAGTTTTCTCAAGAAAGATCCTAGGTTCTCAGGAAGTGACATAAGCAAGAGCCCTGGGGCAGAACACAGAAGATTTGTGAGTCAGTTTGGAATAACCTGAGGACCTTCACAAAGTGACAAGAGAGGACTGTGAGTTGGAGGCACTGCCTTCTGTAGGCAGGGGTGTCACACCAGGGAAGCGTGGAGGATTCCATCCAAACGCTCTACAAACCAGTGACGCCTGGGAGCATGCTGGCTACTTCTTTGCTTTTTAATCAGGACTTTATGTGCCACATGCTAATTCCATATTTCCAGTCATGGCCTTTATCCAATTTTAGAGAAATAAATATAGAGAACTCTGTCCCTAACAAATGTCTACACTTATAAAAATAGCTTAATCCACGTAAACAAACCCTGTGTTGCTCTCTCAGGCATCATCTCCTGTGACCTTCACCACACATCTCTGAGAAATGTGTTGTCATTTCTGACTTACAGATAAGGGAAACAGGTGAGGAAATTAATATTTACTAAGAACTGCATGTATTCTGGGCACTGTGTCATAAATTTTATCTGCTTTTTCCCATTCAAGTCGTATGACCATATTGAGAGGTAGGTATTATTTAATCCCATGACCAAAAGTGAAGACTGAGGCTCAGAAACACCTTTTTCAGGATGCACTGACCACTCGTGGCTCTGGAGCAAACCCTGGTCTCTTTCCTGTGAATCCTACTGTACACAGATGAGGATGCTGGAGGTGATAGGAAAACTCAAAGGGAAATATTTTATAGGATCTCAAGAAAGACAAGAGGGCGAGAGGAGCAGAGAGGGAGGGATGTGCTCAGAGACAGCGTGAGACGAAGGCTGGTGCTGGGGGTGGGTGGCTTTTGCATCTGCCCCCAGTGGGCATCAGTAGAGACATTCTCATTTCCTACCTTGTGGTTTGATTAGCTCTCTCCTCAGTTCCTCAAGGACACCGGGACACCCTATCTGCCTTTCACCTTCCAGCTGCCATAATAAGTATGCTCTAAACTGTTTCTCAACCCTGTTATTTCAAGTTCTGTGTTCTCCTCCCTGCTCTGACTCCCCTTCTTGCTGGTGTTAAATGTTCTTGTCAAAAGCAACTATTTACAGGCCATTAACAACAGAATGGATGATTAGGCTCTTTCCAGATCTGATGAATAATGCATACTGCCAGTCAGTGGTTTTACCGCCCAGTACAGGGCTCTTTGGAGGAAACATGTCATTAAAGAGCATGCCTGCACTTTCTGAGACCTGAATAATTTGAAGAAACAATTGCATTTTAGTGTGTGGAGGAAAAACCTTATTCTTTGTGAACTCTATTTTTTTGGACAAAAGCAGAAGAAAGGGAAGCCGGCCCATTTCTGTTTCTTTCCTTAAGATTTTTTTTCTCTCCTTCCTTTCCCCTAACTTCCCCATTCCTCTCTCCTTCATAGTAACGTAGCGCTTGCTTGGGTACAGAAGTTCCAGCTGAAGCTGTACACCTTGTTGTTGCTATTTGATCCATGCCTAGATGAATCATTGCGTTACCATTTAAACCCTAGCCACATTTCCTCTCCAGTTTCCTTTAAAAATAAGGCTTACATAAACCAAGTGTATCCTCAGGACTACCTGTGCAACATGGGTCCCCTGGATGGCTCTCTACTGCACATCCAGGACAAATACATACACTTTCACCCTTCGTGTGTATGCCTGTTTGGTAGATGTATCAGCTGGCAGAGATTGGCGGGGGAAGAATTCACCAGAATATGAAGAGTTGAGATGAACAAACCTTATCCAGAAATAAGGTTAGTCAGGGGGAAAGATGAGTTCTGAGCCCACCACTGTACAGATTGTTCAGACTGTCCTATACAGCACCTGACACTTGACTAGCTTGTGATGCCCTCTTCTCCCTGGGCTTCCAGGACCCACTTGGATCTCTGTTTATACTTCTGACTCTTTCTGCTCAGTCTCGGTGATGGACTTACTAAGTTCCTTACTGCCCTACCTAAGCATGCAGCAGCCTGCACTGCAGGACCTGTCTATACATCTGGTTGTGGCCGAGGCTTTTTCGCTTCAGCCTCCCTGTTAGGCTCTACAGGGAGATTTCACAGTATCTTTCCTTAGAGATGGAAGAAATACATCTTTTTTTTTCTTATTTCTTTGTATGTTTGATTGTGTGAAGTTAAAAATGTATGTGGTGCCCATGATGGTTAGCTGTTAGAAAGTTCTAGAAGCCATGACCCTTCAGTTCCCTTTCTGACTGTTATTGTGATTGTATGCGTTCTGGCAAGAGAGTGACCATCAGAGGACTGGCTCAACCTGGTGGTCACTGCTGTTTCTCTGAGTAGCTTCCCATGGCCACCATCAGGAAGAATAAAAATTCACATCTCAGGATCCCCACCTTTTCTAATTATTTCCTTAGACAACATTCCTACCTCTATGTGTACCCTATGACACCATGCAGTCAAGGACACAAACTGCCTGTACAGGGTAAGTGGTCTGTACCATTAACCTATCATCATTTATTGTCTGTTATGAGCTCAACCTTGTTTCTCGATACAGAGATCATGGGCATTCAAGGTCATGGCCTCAATACACAGGTTTTGACAGTGATCAGGTGCATGTCTCTATCTGTATTTAGACATCTCTGCTCAGCTTCACTCTGTCCATCCCCCTTATGCTCCAACCATTACAGTAATAACCAGATTTGCATAGCAGCTGTATCCTCAGGTCTACTCTGTGTGTCTTCCTTTCTGCCCTCTACAGAATGGCATTCTTGCAGGAAGCCACCCAGAAGTCACAAATGCAAGGACACTAATGTCTATAGGGCAATCTTGGCCAATGGGAGAATGGAGCAGGTGGATGACTGCTGCCCTTGCCCTTTTCCTCTGCGCAGGTGAACAATGCCAAGGTCTGTTGTACCTAGCACCTCAGAGGGTATATGTGCCACAACCGTCTACAGCACAGATTCATCAGGACCGCACCCTTTGTTCCCCTTCTCTTCTGTTTCACTCTTCTCACTTCCCCACTCAACTTCTCTGGGGATGCTTTCCCAAATGCACTAAATGTATGTAAGCCCTTGGTCTAGACACTGCTTTGGGAAGCAGTGTGGGGTCTGGGGAAAGACACTTCCCTCTAAGGTTTGAATGCACCTTCTTTTAAGTGGCATGAAAAATCTTTAAGCATTGCCTGTCCAATTCCTTCCTCTGCCCTAGGTTTTCTTATTCATTGTCTCCATCTCTTTTCCTTCCATTCTCTCCCCATCCTGCACACCTGTGTCTCCTTTTCTCCCACACAGTAGTGCAGGTCTTTCTGGGTATTGGTTTACTTGCTCCATTGTTTATTAGGGCTGCCCAGCAACCAAACACCTTTTCTTCTTGGAAGATTTCTGATTGAGAGTCTTGGTGGGAGGCATAGCATCACCTCTTCCTGCAGATGACCAAACAAGGAGCCCATTTCTCTCTTTTGCTGCTTCCTGGCAGCTGGAACATGGCCACATAGCCTAGGCTTGGACAATTGGATGCTTACACCTGGGGTAGTAATTCTTAAGCAACTGTCGCAGAAACATGGGTATTGCTGCCCTAATGCTCATAGTAGAAGTGGTGGTGTCAAGAGTGCAGCCCAAACAGCATTGAGTGACCAGGTCAGAGCTGCTGGTGACATCATTCTAGCCAGTCTACTTCCATAGCCTTGATCCTGTATCTGATGTCCAGGCTTCCTATCAATCTCCCAAGCCAGGTCTCCTAGCCTCCCTGCCTGCCCAATAGTCTTCCAATAACTACTTTTCAGCCTGAATTAGCCAGAACCTGTGTATATTGCATCTGACCAAGAACACAGGGTCATTTTCCCCTTAAGTCTCAAGGTCCCTTTTGGCTTCAGGTGAAATTGGTACATTTGCAAGCAGCCTCTTCCCAGAGAAGTTGCTATTAATAGTTACCCACTCCTCTGGGCTTTCTCTAAAATGATCCTCCAGCCTCTAACTATGTGTTCTACTTCTCTCTCCTCTCTGTATCCCTTCGAATGCTATGCTCTCATCCCTCCATATCCAGGGTTCTGCATCTGTGGATTCAATCAACTGAGGATTGAAAATATTGAGAAAGAAAAATTGTAATATAGGGATGATTTAAAGTATATGAGAAGATGTGCAGAGGTTATATGCAAATATTATGCCATTTTATATCAGAGACTTGAGCACAGATTTTTGGTATCCTTGGAGATCCTGGAACCAATCCTCGACAGATACTGAGGGATGATTGTACTTCCTGATAAAATCTCCTCCTTCTGTGTCACAACCCATTGACATGACTGTTCCATTAGCAGGTTGTACCCACCTTCCACGTGTGCCTCTGTCTTTTCTATATCTCTGCTAGCAAAGAGGTTCTTGAATCCCAGATGATTTGGGGAAAGTCTGTTTTGTAACAATCACCAAAGAACTGTTGTGGCAAGTTAGGTGATTTTCTTTTTTCAGTAGTGATGAATTAACAAGAGAAATAGTTGTTTTGTGTCTTCCGCATACGAATCTTGAAAGCAGAATGAAAGATGCTTTTGAAATACAGTCATGTGGCACATAACAATGTTTTGGTCAACAGCAGACTGCATATGCGACAGTGATCCATAGAATTATAATGGAGCTGAAAAATTCCTATTGCCTAGTTATATCATAGCAAAATTATTCTTTTAAAAATAAATTTGGTGTTCGGTGTTTATAAAGTCTACAGTAGTGTACAGTAATGTTCTAGGCTTTCATATGCACTCACCACTCACTCACTCACTAACTCACCCAGAGCAACTTCTAGTCCTATAAGCTCCATTCACGGTAAGTGTCCTATACAGGTGTACCCCTTTTTTAACACCATATCTTTACTGTACCCTTTCTATGTTTAAGTACACAAATACTGCTGTGTTACAATTGCCTACAGTATTCAGTATAGTAACACGCTGTGTAGGTTTGTTAGCCCAGGAGCAATAGGCTATGCCATATAGCCTAGGTGTGTAATAGGATACATCATCTAGATTTGTGTAAGTACATGCTATGATGTTCTTGCAATTGACAAAACTGCCAAATGACACATTTCTCAGAATATATCCCCGTCATTAGGCAACAAATGACTGTATATATAATCTTTGAAAGCAATCAAAGGTATAAGGGATATACTTAAAATGAATCGTGTTGTTCCTACTGTTTCCATTTGATCTATGGAGAAAGCCTCCTGTTTCTCAGAAGGATTGCTTCAAGAATTGTTCCCTTTGTGTCCAGGTCTGTTTGTGACAGTCAGGATATGAAGCAAGACATGGATGGTGTAATCACACATTTTGTAATCATTTCACTGTTTGTTTTCAGGCAGTGAACACAGGTAATAGGGTTGCCTTTGCCACAACTCTAGGGGTTTCTGCTCGTATGCTAGTCTTTGTGAAGGACCCTCCCTGGAGGTTTGCCAATGCACAGCCAGCTCAGCTCTTGGTGGCAGTGCTGTGGAGTAAGAAATATTAAAAAAAAAATACATAATATTAGAAATGAAGGAATGATTCTCCGGTCCCTTTGAGTGAAACCCCCAGCGGGTGTGCAGTTAATTCCCCACACAACTACCAAGTCTGGGCTGCTTTATAAGCAGCAGAAAAACGTCTCATTTATATTCCTTTTTCACAGATAAGGAAAAGGTATTTAAAGGCTATTTAGTCACTCTCCAGCACTTGAAACTTATGGATGGCTCTGTCAAAAGTGAAGATTTAAAAAATGAATAATAAAACCACTTTAGAAGATAACTACCAGTAATTTTTTCTCTTTTTTTTTTCTTAAAGTGAATGTGAAATATGAGTTGATATCATAGATAGAGGAAAGATACCAAATAATTTGCCCAATGGGGGAGAAATCTGCCCCCATCCCCCACCCAGCCTCCTACAGAAAGGACTGCTGATTGCAAGGCAGGTTCACTCACCGCTTCCTTCCCTCTGGAGCTTCTGCAAAGAGTCCATTGTTTCCACAGAAGCATAGAGAGGGGTTAATGATTTTTTTTTATGTGGGTGTTGCTGGTCAATGACAAACATCTATCCACAGGGGCAGATGGTCTTTATCTTAAGACAGGGGAGAGTCTCCTTGGGGTCCTCAAATCACAACTCAACGGGACTCTCCCAGGCAAATTCTGTTTCTGTAGCCCGAGTTCTGATGACAGGACTGCCCTGGGCTGAGCACTGTAGAGATTTCAGCGATTAGAAGCTGCTAAAATCACTGAAGCAATTTGAGATTAATAATGAATTGCAGGACTGTTACTGTGAGCTAAGGAAACAGCCCTAGGCTATTTCCTTATCAATTCATGAGAAATTTCTCCCCAGGCAATCTGGCTGTGGGTATCAAAATGAAAAAGATACATAGCCTTTGGCCAGCCAATTCACCACTGGGGATTTGTTTATATTAATTTCATTTTAAATAGTTTATATATTCGCAGGATACAACATTGAAAATATAAAAGCGCATAGTTAAAAATATCGCTCACACTCTTGTCCTCTAGAGATCCACTTTCTCTCCTCAGAAGCAACTGTTTTTTGTGTGTTCATCTAGAGAAATCTATGGATTATACAAACAAATATACAAATATGTTTCTGCCTCCATTTTTTAAAATTAAAAAAAAAATCTATCTACATTCGTCTTTAGATTTTTTTTAACTAAACATTTTAAGGTAATAATTGTAGATTTACAAAAATGCTGCAAAGTCAATACAAAAGGTTTCTATATGCTCTTACCCAGTTTCTCCTATTGTTAGTTCCTATTAGGTCAGTAAATATGAAATGTCCAAATTCAAGTCCAAAGCATAGTTTATTATAACTCAAACAAGAAGTACAATTAATCAACATATGCACCTAAACTATGGGCACAGTTTTGCCATCTTAACAGTAGCTAGTTTATGCCAGCTGCGAAGACGCCTGAAAAGTGAGTGGCAATGAAATTGTGAAAGGCATTTTCC
>CAUYRT010082240.1:0-13229 GCA_963574885.1 Lepilemur ruficaudatus
CCGGGCATGGTGGCGCATGCCTGTAGTCCCAGCTACTCGGGAGGCTGAGGCAGAAGGATCCCTTGAGCCCAGGAGTTTGAGGTTGCTGTGAGCTAGGCTGACGCCATGGCACTCTACAGCCCGGGAAACAGAGTGAGACTCTGTCTCAAAAAAATAAAAAATAAAAAAAAATAAAAAAAATAAATAAAAATACTCAGAGCTCAAAGTCTAGAAATCATCCCAACCAGCTGCCCTTTGGACTCAGAAGCTGGGTTTGCTTTTTTGTTTTTTATTTCTTGTTTTTTCTTTGTTGAGGCAGAGTGTCACTCGGTGTCCCTTGGTGTCCCTAACTAGAGTGCAGCGATGTGACTGTAGCTCACCGCAAGCTCCCACTCCTGGGCTCAAGCGATCCTCCTGCCTCAGCCTCCCGGGTAGCTGGGACTACAGACGCTGCTACCACACCTGGCTGGGTTCTGTTGTTTTCTGTATTTTTTTTTTTTTTCTGTTTTGTAGAGACGGGGTCTCACTGTGCTCAGGCTGGTGTCGATCCCCTGAGCTCCAGCGATCCTCCCACCTCGGCCTCCCAGAGAGCTGGGATTACAGGCGTGAGCCACCACGCCTGGCCCAGCAGCTGGGCTTAGAACCTGCTCCAACCATCGTGTTTTTCCTTTTGTTTCCAAAGACCATCCTGCCAAAACTCCTGCTACCACATCATGACAGATGGTTCCACTGATCCTTAATAAAC
Organism: Lepilemur ruficaudatus; assembly: GCA_963574885.1. Taxonomy (NCBI): domain Eukaryota; kingdom Metazoa; phylum Chordata; class Mammalia; order Primates; family Lepilemuridae; genus Lepilemur; species Lepilemur ruficaudatus. Next base: position 725 of record CAUYRT010082240.1, read on the forward strand.
AAAAAGTGGCACATAAGAGTTTTGGATAAAGCATAAAGTAAAATAAAACAAAAGGTGGGCCAGGTGCGGTGGCTCACACCTGTAATCCTAGCACTCTGCGAGGCTGAGGCAGGAAGGTCGCTTGAGGCCAGGAGTTCGAGACCAGCCTGAGCAACATGGCAAAACACTGTCTCTACAAAAAAATAGAAAAATGAGCTGGGTGTGGTGGTGTGTGTCTCTAGTCCCAGCTACTCGGGAGGCTGAGGCAGGAGGATCGCTTGAGCCCAGGAGATGGAGGTTGTAGTGAGCTGTGATGATGCCACAGCACTCTAGCTGGGCTAGTAGAGTGAGACGCTGCCTCAAAAATAAATAAATAAAGTAAATAAATAAACAAAAGGTGATAGAATGAGCAATTGCCTTGTATTCAGAAAGGGACTCATGAACATTCTCTCTTTGACCACACTCTAGCCAGAGGCTTCTCTAAGCCGGTTCAACCCTGTCCCCACTTATCAAGACTTGAACAAACACTGACCTCACAGCTCAAGGCCATGTCCCTGGGACAATCTCAGTCCCACTAAACTGCCTGCCTGAGAAATCTCCAGGCTGCTGAAAGAATCTGCTGTCTGTTCCAGCCGACGCCAAAGACAGAGCCCTCCCCGCAGCTGTGCGGGACACAAGCATTCTCTCGGGAGCAGGCTTTAGGGTAGCAAACTCTGAACCCACGAACCCCAAATGCCGTTCAGGGAGACGCCAGAGCGAGTCCTGCTGCCTCCATTGGGTGCACAGGGCAAAAAGCGGTGGCCCGGCTCAGCTGCTGCGCGGTGCGGTGGGACGGAGCCTGCAGAAGCTGGAGGGGACAGACCTGTGGCACTGAGGGACGACACCGGTTCCCACCACTGCACAGAACACGGTGCCAGCCTGGCGCGCTCGGCAGAGTTGTGACGAAGTAGACACACAGGCACCCAGGTAACTGCCGGGCCCAGGAAAAGTGCCCCGAAATGCCGACTCCAACGGGACTGCTTCGGAGCTGCCGTGCCGTGCCTTGGTGCCCGCCAGCCGACTGTCGTCCCTACTGCCCGCCCAGGGACAGACCGTGATGTTGTTGACCAGGGTGAGATGCTGGTGCTTGTGCTTCACCGTGAACAGCAAAGATACAAAGTAAAACATTGTATCACTCACCAGGCAGAGATTTCAGACAACGTGCTGGCCGGGCGGGCAGACGGGGATCTTGCAGGCAAGAAGCTCCTGGGGAAGAAGCCGCTGCCACGCCGCTCAGAGCAGGCGCCCCAGGAAGTGCCTGCTAATAAACCCACCAACCCATGGAGCTGGCCTGGTCTGAGTCGTTCTTTGGTCTCTGGGTTCCCTCTGTTTGGGGGGAGCAGTTTTTCTTCACTGCCCCAGGAGTTTCACGGAGCAGGTACCCACCCTCAGACGGGGTGCACGTGAGCCCCCAAGGGACCCTCACATTAGAGCCACACGTGGAAGCCGCCCCGTTCCTGTTAACACTGCTGTGTATGTAAGAAGCTGCCCCAAACGTAGCAGCTTCCCACGCCCGTGTTTTATGCTCACAGACTGTGTGTCGGGGGCAAGGGCAGCCCAGCGGGAGCAACGTGTCTGGACCTCCCCGGGGAAGGCGGCCGGTCGAGGGGGAAAGCAGGTGCTCCGGAACGGCCTCTCCCTCCTGCCTGGGCCTCCTCATGACACGGCAACCCAGGGCTCCACGAACGAACGTGTTAGCAGATCACGCAGAAGCCACGTGGCCTCCGTGACTGTCTACTCAGCTCGAGCTGCTATTACGAGTGCCATAGATGGGGCGGCCTCAGTGACGGACGTTGACTTGTCTCGGTTCTCAGGCCGCGAAGCCCACGGTGCAGGGGTCTGGCGAGAGCCCGCCTCCCAGTGTGCAGACGGCCACCTTCTGCTCTGTCCACACAGGGCTGGGAGAGAAAGAATCGCTCTGTGTCTGCTTTTACAAGGACACGAGTCCTACCAGGGGGGCTCTGTCCTCACAGCCTAATGACTTCCCAAAGGCTCCACCTCCAATGTCACCACCCTGTGGATCGGGGCTTTCTTTCCTTAAGAGACAGGGACCTCCTCTGTTTCCCAGGCTGGGGTTCAGCAGTGTCATCACAGCTCACTCGGCCTCCTGGGCTCAAGCGATCCTCCTGCCTCAGCCTCCCGAGTAGCTGGGACGACAGGTGTGCACCATACCTGGCTACCTGGCTTCCTTCACTTAGCAAAATGTTTCCAAGGTCTATCCGTGTAGCCTGTGTCTATGCTTCACGCCCTTCCTTGGCTGAGTGATATTCCACTGTGTGGACACACACGTTTCATTTATCCATCCGTCCGTTGGACGTCTGGTTGTGTCCACTCTTGGGTTATAATAAATATTGCTGCTATGAACGTGCGTGTGCCGTGTTTGTGGATGCACAGTGCATATATGTCGTACATACTTTTTGGCGTACATGTTATATTTCACAATTAAAGTGCTTAACACAAAGCAGGAGGGGGGCTCACGTGTGCTGACGTGGCTCAGTCTCTAAGGTCTGACGTTGCAGAGTTGGACCACGCGGCAGCCCCCGGCCCCCGGCCCAGCGGGGTGAGCATGTCCACACCGCTAGGCTATCTCTGGCACCCACAGGAAACGAGGAAGCCAGTAAAAGAACTTTCTAGTCTGGGGAGGAGGCTGGAGCCTGGGCTGAGAGCAGAGAGAAAACCTTCAGAACAAAGCTCCCTCCTCCTGTCTTCCACCCTTACCCTTTCTCTCTGACCCAACCCTGTCCTCCTCCATCCCCCTCCCCCACACGCAGAGAACACAGGCGGAAACCAGGCATTTTCACCTTCCTGGGGAGAGGCCTGGGAGGAGAGGCAGGTGTCGGGGAGGGGCCGGCACAGCTGTGTGTGGGTGAGGGGAGCTCCCCTGTTCAGGAAGGGCCTGGCTGGGGACTGGTGGCATCACGGAGGCCGTGGTGAGTGGACGGGCCGGGCGCGGTGGGGGCTCTGAAGGGTGCACAGCTGGGAGACAGGAGCAGGATGTGCGGGGAAGGGGGTGGGTGGGTTACCCACGAATTCTAGAAAGTGTGAGAGCCGTTGTCAGACCCACTGTTTGCAGACGGGAAACTGAGTCTCCTGTCTTTGAATCGTCCTCTGGATAAGGTCCAGCCCTGCCGGCCCCTCCGGCTCCCTGCCCACACCTCTGCCTGTCCTCCTTGTCTACAGTGTTTCTTCCTACCTGCCCTTCGGGGGGGTTCAGCTACGTGTCCCTTCCTCCAGGAAGATCTCCTGGAGGCTGATGAGGGCCCAGGCCCTGGTTACTTACTCCCTGTTCTGGAATTTTCTGTTCACTGCCTTCCCACCCGGCTGAGAGCAGGGGCCATGCCCTACCCTGCTGTGTCCCCGCTGGGTGAGAAGGATTTGTTGGAAGAATGAATGAGTGAATGAAACCAAAGCAGCCCCTGCAAGGGCCATTTTCCCAGGAGAACAAGGGCTGTTGTTTTGTTTTTGTTTTTGTTTTTTGAGACAGAATCTCACTCTGTTGCCCAGGCTAGAGTGCCATGGCATCAGCCTCGCTCACAGCAACCTCAAACTCCTGGGCTCAAACAATCCTCCTGCCTCAGCCTCCCGAGTAGCTGGGACTACAGGCATGCGCCGCCATGCCTGGCTAATTTTTTCTATATATTTTTAGTTGTCCAGCTTATTTCTTTCTATTTTTAGTAGAGACGGGGTCTCATTCTTGCTCAGGCTGGTCTCAAACTCCTGACCTCGAGCGATCCTCCCGCCTCAGCCTCCCAGAGTGCTAGGGATTACAGGCGTGAGCCACCCTTGTCCAGCCTAAATAATGCTTTAAAAACCATCTTACAAGGAACCTGTGTTACTTTTCTTTTGCTCATTCAGTCTCTTTTCTGTGGACGTCGCTGGCTGTCCGATCGAAGCCGCGGGGAGGGACGCAGCTCTGGACGCCCGCCAGGGCTTGTGTGCGAAGGGGGCGGGTGGTGTGGAGGAACGCAGGCTTATCACAGAACATTCTAGAAGAAAGCATGGGGCGCAGCGGAGTGGGGATCTGGCGCTCCGGGGAGGGTGCATGGAGGGGAAGGTGGGGAGACGGCCGAGGCCACCTGGCGCCCTGTCACTGCCACAGAATAAAGTTACATTATTGCCGGTATGAGGCAACGCTCCGCCCCACGTTGAAGCCAGCCGGCATCTGACCCGGCCCTGGCCCTGACACGCCTCCCTCTGGACCTCGCCTCCTTGTGCATGCAAGGGCGGCCTTCCCTGCGGAGTCCCAGTCGCATCCTGGGCCGGGGTTGACCGAGAGGCTGCAGAAGGAAGCGGGTCCCTCCCTCTGCCCTGTCCGCGGCGTCAGGTGGGTTCTGGCTGCAACGCCCGCTGGAAACCGCAGCAGCGTCCAGGCTTCCTGTCCGGTGGGGCGGGGGGTGGCCCCAGAGTCCAGACAAGGGGTCCTGGCCCTTGCTGGGGACAGCAAGTGGGGAGGGCCTGGGCACCTTCCACCTTCACGCTGTCCTGGGCGTTTCAAAACCTTGAGAACCATGTCCGTGGTCTAAGCATAACTCTGGAACCCCCATCCTGCACGAGAACCCCAACTCCACCTCCTGTGAGCCGTGCGGACCTGGCACGTGTGTACTCTGTGCCTCGGTTTAGAGGGCTGGGAGATAGGCATGACGGGTGCCTTGCTCCCAGGGTGGGCAGGATGTGGTTAGAACGAAGGACTGTGGGGGGACCCCCGGTCCTCAGGGCCTGCGGACCACAGGGACGAGAAGCTGCTTCTGGGGTGCACGGGCCCCAGGGCCACACCCGGCAGCCTGGGAGCCATCTGCCCGGTACAGCCACCAGGGGATGGCGGCTGCCGTAGCCGCAGAGGGTGAGGCGGCTCTTCCGGGCCTGCCTGGGGTGCGCCCAGGGCGTGGGTCTGAGAATGCGCAGTCTCGAGGGGGACTGACCCCCGCCTGGCCCCAGGTCCCTGGTCTGGCTCCTGAGTGTCCACCAGCCTCAGGCCCACTTCTCAGACGGGACACTGAGGCCCCCAAACACACAGCTCATAGGAGTCCTGCGGCAGTTTCACACCTCCATCTCCTTCAAGCCTGGAGGGCCCGGATCTCTCCATCCCACAGTCCAGGGACACGGGGCCCGCCCCGAGCCCTCCTCACCTCCTCCCGGCCAGGGGCCCTTGAGCAGCTGCCCCCAGGCCCAGCGGAGGACAACGTGCGCCCAAGAATGCCGGGGCTCTGCCAGGTTCTTAGGTCTGGTGCTGCTTTGTTTGCACAGTGGCCAGCCCTGGCCTGTGCACGGGGGAGGGTTGACCAAGTTGCTCCCCCGGAGCAGGGTGTGCTGGGTCCGACCCACAGCTCTGCCACCAGCCTCAGTCGAACACCTTGGACTCTGAGGTGAGGAGGGTCCCTCTCTTTTCCTCCCCTCTTTTCCTTCGCCCCCGGGCTGCGTGGGGGCCTCAGACACCACTGGCTCCGTGACTGGCCTGGCAGGAGCCCTCCCGCCCTGCCTCCCCCCGGAACCCACGGAGACAGCCCCCCCCACTCAACTCAGCATTTGGGAGCCACCTGGGTGAAGCCCCATCTCCAGCCCAGCCCATCCGTATCCAGACCCTCCCCTGATTTGGAAAGTCCTGGTGGTTCTGCCAGAGGACATTCCAACCCCAGATTGCTTCTGATCCTCTGTAGCTGGGAGTCGGGGAGGCTCAGCCCCCCACAATTGGGAAACTGGGGAGAGGGCGTCCCAACAGTGGGCCTGGGTCTCTCCCGCCCCAGGGAACAGCTAGGCACCAGTGGTGGAGAGAAAATACGTGGGTCAGATTCCCTGCCACCCTGGAAACTTCCAGGAGCCCAAGTCCCAGGCCCTCCTCCCACGTCCTGCACTGGTGCCGCCGCCTGCCTGAGACAGAGCCCCCCGTAACTGCTGGGGAGACCCCAGGCTCATCGCCGACACCCCTCGGCCAGCCCTAGAGCGAGGGGCCCCGGGAGTGCGGGGCTGGCCGGTGGGCGCAGCCGTGGGGGGGCGTGTGTGCGTCTTTGGAAATAAGAACCAGCTGACATGTGTGAGGCATTAGCGTGCCTCGTGCGTGGAGAAGGCCCTCCGGCAATTTTTCCTGCAAAGAGGTGGCTTTTTTGCAGCTAGAGAACTCAGTGGGGAGACTGAACTCTGAGAGACACGGGAACGAACCCCCAGGGCTGCGACCTGGGTGGTGGGGGGGCCCAAACCTGCTCATGGTGAGTCCTGGGCGCCCGATGCTGGTCGGGGGCTGCAACAAGGTAGGGAAGGCGCCCCCTCCCCGACTGCTGCAATCCCACCACAAGTGGGAGAAGCTCAGTTATTGGGCACCTACTGTATGCCCGCTGAGCGCCACAGGGGCTCCCCGCAGGGGACGGGGCTGCCTCTGGGGTGTCGGTGTTCAGAGGGTGGGGCCGGGGCAGCCCCTGAGGGGCGCCCAACTGCATCCCACGGTGAGGCAGAGGGCGGGGTGCACAGGGCGGGCTGTGGGGGCCTGGCTGCCTGAGGAGGGACGGGAAGAAGCCGCCAGCCTGGGTGGCTGGGTGTGGGCAGAGCTGGCAGCTGCCTGGGGCCTGGCTGGGCAGAGGGTCACCCTCACGGGCAGGAGCGAGGCTGGCAGAGGCAGACGCCAGGTGCTGCTGGGCCCTGAGGGCTGAGGGACCTGAAGACCGGCCCCCCCCTCGCCCCCCGGCCCCCGTGCAGACAGCAGCCTGGTGGGGAGAGGCCCCCAGTCCTCCCAGGAGAGGGGCGGAGGGTGGGGTCCCCAGGTGTGTCTGCTCTTCGGCGCTCACTCGGGCCCTGGCGCCAGACCCCACGGTGGTCGTGAGTAGGGTTGGGGGCTCCACAGACCCGGGCGGATGAGGCTGCCACGTGGGGACGACGCCAAGGCTGCCTGCAGCTGCCAGGCACATCCTGGCCCGTGCCAAGCATGGGTGTGGCAGGGTGTGTGGGCTCCCGTCCTGTGCGCGTGTGTGTGCGCGTGTCCAGGTGTCTGAGTGTACAGTTGCATGTGTGTGTTCGTGAGTAGGTGCACACATCTGCCCGTGCAGGTTTGGAAGGTGTCTTGAGTGTTCTCGTCTGTGCTGGCCTGTGTGCATGCACATGCGTGTGGGATGGGGGTTGGTCTGTGTGTGTGTGTGTACGTGTGCAGAAGCGTGATACCTAGCTGTGGATAAGGATGCTGTCTGCACAGGTCTGCCGTGGGGTTGTGGGTATGTTTGTGTGAATGCGCACACGCTTGCACCTGTGTGTTTATAACCATGCGCACATATGTGCTGCGTGTCTGCACGTTTTCACTGCGTGCTCGTGGCTCAGACAGGAGTGTGTGTATCTCCTGAGTTTGTGCGTGCGCCAGAGCATGTGAGGGATGTGAGGTGAGGCCTCGGGACCTCAGTGCTGCTGAGGGGTGTCTGTAGCGCCCCAAGGCTGGTTGGTGGCCCAGGGGCCTCCGAGCCTGGCCGGCTTGACCCAGTGGCGCAGCTCTGTACGCAGGTCCTGCTGGCCAGCTGGGCGGCGTCAGCCGTGCCCTGCGGCTCTTCCTGGGCGGCCCGCAGCTGTGGCCGGGACGTCACGTCACTGTTTAAGCTCTGTGTTTATTACACGGCGTTTTTTTCTGTTTATGGCAAGTGCGGCAGACTTTCCAATTCATGCTGTTCTCTGTGTTTAAAAAAAAGTGAAGAAATGTAAGGGAACAATTCCCCCGAACGCACAGATCGGAGCGGGACGGGCGCAGATGCTCCGCCGGGAGGGACCTCGGAGGCCGTGGGGAGGGCAGGCTGGTGTCACCAGGGTGGTCTCCACCGCAGGACGGGGCGGGCCATCCTGCAGCAGCTGCCTCCTCCCCGGGACCAGCTGGGAAGGGCGTGTGTCACTGGCTCCCGTCCCACTGGCCGGGGACCACCCACGGGAGCCTGCGGGAGGAGATGCCACCAGCTCTGTGCGGTCCGGGCGGTACGGGAGGCTGTGGGGGGGCGCGGAGGCGTCTCTTCACTGCACGGGGACAGCCCCGGGGCACAGACTGGGGGACAGTCCGAGGGAGGCCCCAAGGTGGACACGGGTAAGTCACTGCCTCAAGGCAGCCCTGAGGTTAGGGCCACTCGCCCGTTGTACAGACAAGAAAGTCACTTACCCCTGGGAAATGTCCTCCGTCACTCGTCACAAATCACCCGTCACCCCACCTCTTGACGAGCCAAGTCAGAATCACACGTGCGAGGGGAGAACGTGGGGCGCCGGCCGCGCCCAGCCACGTCTGGAAGGGGAGCCCAGCGCTGTCCCTTACGCTCGTGCCCCAGTGACGCCCGTCCCGTCCCCCGACGGCCTCCCCACAGCTACACGCTGGGAAGGCGCTGCCCGGCTGGGCCCCGCCTCACCATGGAGGGCCAGGGAGACGGACCCGGGTCACACAGGGACACGAAGGACACAGCAGCCAGGACCAGCATGAGAAACAGACACTGAAGACAGGAGACGACACCCAGGCCCTCACCCAGGTGCCCGTTTCGAAGGAGGACGTTGTCAAAAACCTCAGTTACCACAATAAATGGTATATACACACGCACGTGTATATGTGTGTGTGTATGTATATATATATATATGGTTTTTTTTTTTTTTTGGAGACAGGATCTCACTCTGTCACCCAGCTAGGGTGCGTGGTGTGTGATTGTAGTTCACTGTAACCTCCGGCTCCTGGCCTCAAGTGATCCTCTCGCCTCAGCTGGCTGATAAATAGTATTTTAATGTGATATGTCTTTAAAAACTCAAATTCATGCAAAAAGAATCCACCATGGGCCGGGCGCGGTGGCTCACGCCTGTAATCCTAGCACTCTGGGAGGCCGAGGCTGGCGGATCATTTGAGCTCAGGAGTTCGAGACCAGCCTGAGCAAGAGCGAGACCCCATCTCTACTAAAAAATAGAAATTAGCCGGACAACTAAAAATATATAGAAAAAATTAGCCAGGCTTGGTGGCACATGCCTGTAGTCCCAGGTACTCGGGAAGCTGAGGCAGGAGGATCGCTTGAGCCCAGGAGTCTGAGGTTGCTGTGAGCGAGGCTGACGCCACGGCACTCTACCTGGGGCGACAGAGTGAGACTCTGTCTCCAAAAAATATTTTTTTTCAAAACGCAATTATACGCTAAGAACAAACAAAAACCCTGAAGCAAAAAGGACGAGAACAAAAGTTGAAAATAAATAGAAAAATACGTAGCGAGTAAACTATAATAATAAAAGGAAAGCCCGTGTGGCGAGGAGCCCGGTTCTGGGGCTCAGCCCCCGTCACCGTGTACACACCTGACCCCCCCACCCATGAGAAACAGCCTTGAGCCCTGAAACCCGCCGTGCTGCGAGCCCCCAGCTGGTCTTGGGGGCTGTGGACCAAAGTGGGTGGCCCGGACCCTGGGTTCCTTCTCCTTCAAGGGAGGTGTTTCCTGCTCAGGGTGGAGGAGAGTCAAACCCTGCAGGCAAGGTCATTTGGGGCCTTGTATGTGGATGGGGGCCTGGGAGGGAAACTGAGGGTCAGAGGCCTGGCGATTGGCGGCAGAGCCCAGACTGGAATGTGACCTCCCTTCTCAGAGGCAGGAGGAGGGGCAGGAGCTGGCCTCTGTCCTTGGGGGTGGCGGGGGACTGCAGGACCCTGGCCCAGCCTTGTAACACCTGTCTGTGAACAGGTCTGCGTGAGGTCTGATGGCATCGTGGCAGCAGCGTGTGTGGGTGGGAGGGTCCTTCTTCACCAGCAGTCCCTGAGGACACAGGGTGGGCGGAGACGCCAGCCCTTCCTCCAGCCTCTCCCTGCAGACCTGGGTTAGGGTGCCTGGCTCAGCCCTGGGGTTGGGATTCACTGGTCGGGGCCTGGGCACTGGTTTCTTAGAAGCCCCGCAGGTGTCTGAGTGTACCCTGCTGTGGGGGAGAAAGGCCCCAGTTCTAAGGAAATGCTCCCTGAGCCCCAGCCCCAAAGTTTTATCTTCCACAGTGAGCAATGCAAAGTTATTTTTACATGCAAAGAGGTACATTTTGAGAATGCAATATTGGAATGAGTGTTTAAATTCTCCTTTCAGATCTCAGACAAACGCCTAGGTCCTGAGGGTGTGGTAGTAGCAGCTCGGAGCAGGTTTATCAGGCCCAGAGACAGGGGGGCAGGGATGTCAGCTGTGACCCCGCCTAACCCTAACCCTAACCTGTGCCGGCAGGCAACCACTTAAAGAGGCTTTGTTCTGTCTTTCCTACCCAGTATTTCCTGACTAGCCTCATCCTTTGTCTTCCTGCAATTTGTGATATAAAGAGCAATGAATACCCAATCGGTAGCTTATGTTATTTTAGTGTAGATTCTTGGTAAACGACTTAAGAACTGGCTCTTTTCCTTCTTTTTTTTTTTTTTTGAGGCAGAGTCTCACTCTGTTGCCCTGGCTAGAGTGCCCTGGCATCAGCCTAGCTCACAGCAACCTCAAACTCTTGGGCTCCAGTGATCCTTCTTCCTCAGCCTCCCGAGTAGCTGGGACTACAGGCATGTACCAACATGGCCGGCTAATTTTTTCTATATATTTTGAGTTGGCCAATTAATTTCTATTTTTTTTAGTAGAGACAGGGTCTCACTCTTGCTCAGGCTGGTTTCGAACTCCTGACCTTAAGTGATCCTCCCGCCTTGGCCTCTCAGAGTGCTAGGATTACAGGCGTGAGCCACCACGCCCGGCCTGGAACTGCGTCTTTTCTTTAAAAATCTACTTGTAACTGCAGGTAATGGAATATATATTCTGGGCAACTTGAGTCTCTGCTAGCAGATTGCAGTCCTCAAGCTCGACCCAAATGAACTCTCTGCTTATGTTAAGCTTCCCTCCGTCTTTTTCTTTAGGTGGACAAGAACCTAAAAGGACGTCAGCAAGGAGGGCAGACATTCATTAACCACTTAGCCTGTGCTAGTCCTTTTCTAAGCCAGGTGTCTGTCCTTTCGTCTGGGCTCTGACCCCCTTCTCTGGGTCTGGGATCCCAGCCTCTTACTATGCCTCCACCTCGCCCAGACAGCGACGCCCTAGCGTCCCAGGGCCGGCGCTGGTTACTCATTGAACCTGGGAGCTGTAAATGGATGAGTTCCTCCTCCCAAGGCCTCTGCCCTCTCTTCTGCAGGCAGAGCAGTTCCTTACAGCCCAGAGCTCCTCCTGCATGGGCGGCCAGGCCCGCAGGGACGTGCCAGAGCAGCCACCAAAGCAGATCCCAGGGCCCTTGTCATGTGTCCCAGCTGGTGGCTCTGGGCCCTCGTGGCTGTCTGCGCTGCGGATGTATTCAGAGACGAGGCGGAGAGGATCATGCGGGAAACGCCTGTCATTGATGGGTAAGTGGCCCCTAATCCAGGTGTCCTTGACTTGGGGCTCAGTTTCTCTGGCTGTAACATGGCTCTGGCCTCCACTGCTCCGTGGGGCCTCTTGGGACCCCCAGAGGCTTCAGCAGATGAGGATCTGTAGGGAACAGTCTATAGGTGGGTGGGGGCTGTGCTGAGACCCCCACTCCAGGGCTCCTCAGCTCAGAGCAAGGGCCAGGGAGGCTGAGCCTGTGGCCACCTCCCACCAGCCACAGGCCTCTCGGGCCTCAGCTGTGTCCCCGGAAGCCTTCAGGTATCCCCCTGCCTGCCTGGCCCAGTGCCTGAGCCCACCCTGCTGGCCTGTGCTGCCCGTGGGGGAGACCCCACATCGCTTCTGCCCAAGGCTCCTCCCTGTGCTGCTTATGCCAGCCTGACTCCCGACCAGGGTCCCTGCCTTGCCCCTCTCCTGGTCTCGGTAAGGGCAGCTCCACCTCCCAAAGCCTCCAGATCTGACCCTTCCCCCACAAGCCCAGCAACCCCCACACTGGGCCACCATGGAGTCTCCCGCTTCCAGCCCAAGGGAGAAAGTCCCAGCTCTAGGCTGTCCCTGGCCCACAGTCCCGCGTGCCTGGCCCTCTGTGCTGCAGCGGCTGGCCCCACACTCCTCCCTGGGGAGGCTCAGCCCCAATATCCACACAGTCCCGCCGCTGCTCGGGGGCCCCTAACAGCCCTTCTGTGTGAGATGCTCGTGTCTCCCTTCTAGGGTCTGGGCACATGGGGCTGCACGCCGGTTCGGGAGGGCACCAAGGGTGCACGCTGTGTCCGGCACACAGTAAGGGCTCAATAACTGTTACAGTCAACACCACTTGGCAGATGCCTCTGGGCTGTGTTGGGGAAAAGCTCTGTAGGAAAAGTGGGGAGCCTGGGTGACTCACTGTACAAGAAATGCAGGGAACAGGCCGGGCGCGGTGGCTCACGCCTGTAATCCTAGCACTCTGGGAGGCCAAGGCGGGCGGATTGCTCAAGGTCAGGAGTTCGAAACCAGCCTGAGCAAGAGCGAGACCCCGTCTCTACTAATAACATAAAGAAATTAATTGGCCAACTAAAAACATATAGAAAAAATTATCCGGGCATGGTGGCACATGCCTGTAGTCCCAGCTACTTGGGAGGCTGAGGCAGAAGGATCGCTTCAGCCCAGGAGTTTGAGGTTGCTGTGAGCTATAG
>CAUYRT010082242.1:0-37312 GCA_963574885.1 Lepilemur ruficaudatus
CTAGCACTCTGGGAGGCCGAGGCGGGTGGATAGCTCAAGGTCAGGAGTTCAAGACCAGCCTGAGCAAGAGCGAGACCCCATCTCTACTATAAATAGAAAGAAATTAATTGGACAACTAAAAATACATGTGAAAAATTAGCCGGGCATGGGTGGCGCATGCCTGTAGTCCCAGCTTCTCGGGAGGCTGAGGCAGAAGGATCGCTTGAGCGCAGGAGTTTGAGGTTGCTGTGAGCTAGGTTGACGCCACGGCACTGTAGCCCGGGCAACAGAGTGAGACTCTGTCTCAAAAAAAAAAAAAAAAAAATAGAAAAAATTAGCCAGGCATGGTGGCGCGTGTCTGTAGCCCCAACTACCCGGGAGGCTGAGGCAGGAGGATCACTTGAGCCCAGGAATTTGAGGTTGCTGTGAGCTAGGCTGACACCACGGCACTCTAGCCCAGGCAAGAGAGTGAGACTCTGTCTCAGAAAAAAAAAAAGCAGAAGTTGCTGCTCAAGGGCAAGTTTTCTGCACATGCCAACAGTTCATTTCCAACTAGCCCTTGCAGTCACTGTGGCCGCAGGACAAGCCTTTGATGCCCAAGCTCCCTGTCTCCATCACCACTCCCACCACTTTCCCCAGCTGTTGGGCACTGAATGTCATCTCTGGAATCACTGGCCCTGCTCTATTGGGGGATGGGCGGACATGGATGGAGGCTGGGCAGGGCTGCCTCTGAGCCTCCGCGCCTTGTCCCAGACACTCCACAAGACCATCGAGGAGTAGAGGGCCTCCCTACCACTTCCTCCCTCTTCCCAAGGACAGGCCAGTTCCACCCAGGCCCAACTTTCCATGTGAGATCAGCAGATTTAGCCCTACCCATCCTGTGACTCTTCTCCATCCATGAGCACCCCACCACCAAAAGTCCCATATGTCATTTTTATTCATTTAGGATTTTCTGCCAACATGCAAATACAGACTGTCCCAGCTTCCAAGTCGGTGTTTGAAGGTCAGGATCTGGTGCTCATCTGCTCAGTAGATGGAGTCCCAGGGCTCATCACAATCTCCTGGTACCGAAGATTTAAAAACCAGGATGAGAAAATAAAGACTCCGATGTCCTCAGAATTCAAGATCTCCAAGGTGAAAAGCAGCGATGCTGGGGAGTATTACTGTGCAGGGAACAACAAACAGAGCTACTTCATCAGCAAACCAGTGACCATCAAGGTGAAAGGTGTGTTCTGTCAGTTCTCACCTGAGGAATGGCTTATCAAACTGCACACAGGGAAGACTGTGGTCCTCAGTGAAGACCACAAGGTGGTTAGGTGGGAGTGGATACTGACAGTTACCAATGATCCAATGCTCTGAAGAACCTACCAAGAGTTAGTCAGAGATTAGCAGGAAGGAGTTAGGAATAGAAGGGGCCACGAACAGTGGGAGCTTTTGGAAATGCTTAGAAATGGGGATTAGAAAAGATGCTCAGTGATGTGGCGTATGTCCAGACCCTTCACATTTACAAATTTCTTCTCAGGTTAAGTGCAATTTCTCTTGGGAATAAAGCCAGAACAAATAGGACGTTAGAACTGGGGCTGATCTAGAGCCATGTTTCTTGACAAGCCCTTTTAATTTAAGGATATGAAGGGACCCTCCCTGACCACACTGTTGTCTCTTTCAGCCCCAGTGACATATCCTTTCCTCACCTTCAGGGCTCTTAGGGCAGTGGTCCCCAACCTTTTTGGCACCAAGGACCAGTTTCATGGAAGATAATTTTTCCATGGACAGGGGTTGGGGGATTCGGGAGAAGCAGAGCTCAGGCCGTGATGCGAGTGATGGGGAGCAGCTGTACATACAGAGGAAGCTTCGCTGGCTCAGCTCCTGCTGTGTAGCCCTCCCACTCCTAAGTTTCATGACAGACAATTTTTTCATGGACTGGGGGAGACTGGGATGGGGTGCGGCAGAGCTCTGCAGCCCAGTCTCTAACAGGACATGGACCGGTATCAGTCTGCAGCCCACGGGTTGGGGACTGCAGTCTTAGGGCACAGTATGCCATGGAGAATGTAGTGGAACTTCACTGTGATACCAAGGGAGCTTCTCCCCTAATCCTGTATCAGTTTTGTCATGAGACTGAAATCCGAAAGACCCAGGGCCCCTATAGAGGAGGAGCATCCCTCATCCTCTCTCTGCCCACAGAGCACTCTGGGAATGATTCCTGTGTCCAGACAATGGACTGGGGACCCAGCCAGCAAAGACAGGACACTCTCCAACAGAAGTGACCTAACTGACCACCAGAGGTCACAGCCAAGTCAGGGAGTGTGTTCCCCCACTCTCGAGACTCCATCTACAGAAACTCACAGGCTTTGGGCCCACATGGCCTCATGACAGGCTCACTGCTTCTGCCTAGCAGTTCTGAACTCCTTTCTGTGACCACTCAGGAACTCAGGAGTCCCTTAGAGTGAATCATTAATAGGAAAATACACAATGCAACCAAAACTACCCTCATGTAGCTATGAAAACTTGTCAGGGTCCAAATGCTGTGCAAATCAGCAATCTCTGGACAAAGAGAAATTACAGAGCTCAGCATTACTTGGTTGGACAATACTCAGTTCTTAATTCTTCTGTCAATCAACAAAAATCCAACCATTTCTGGATTTTGTCCTTTTTTCACTGACATTTAACAAATCTTTGCTCTTTTACCTGCTTCCTGCTTCTTCCCCAGGCTATCTCAATGTCTCTGTTGGTTTCTAGCAAAATAAGCAAGTGTCTATCTCTCGTGGGCTCATTCTTCTACCAGCCAGATTTCATCACACTCCTGAATGTTTCTGAAGCATCTCTCTCTCCGTCTCTCTCTCTCTCTCTCTCTCTCTCTCTCTCTCTCTCTCTCTCTCTCTCTCTCTCACCACACCCCCACCACCCCCATCCCCAGCTTCTGTGGAACTCAGTACTGTCAACTTTTCTCTATATCCTCTGGATCCTCAGATGCCTGAGTTGTCAACCAACCTATTGTTCTCAGTGGCTCCCAAATCATTTCTCTTTTCCAGGGATACAGAGGTATCTGTTATCCCAGTTAACAGGCATTGACAATAACCAATATGCAAATCCATGCAGAATATAGAGACAGGTAGCAACATCATATTTACTCCAAAAATGTGACTCTGGAGGTGCAACATGTCACAGTAACAGACGTAACTATGAACCCCAGACGACATCACCTCCTTTACCAGTACACACCACCATGCTGCCCTCAAAGCTGTTACAGTAGTTATGGTACTGAGGGGGAAGCTGCTTTTGCGGAGCTCTGTGTCATTCCCTCCACTCACGGAAAACTCCAGGCTCACTGTTAGGGAGACAGTGTGATTCATCACTGGACCAGGAGTCAGGAGACAGACCAGGTCCTGGCTGGCCTTGGAAACAGCCTGCACGGGCGGGCAAGTCTCCTAGCCACCCCAACTTGATTTTCTCACCTGTCATTAGAGAGGATCAGTCTGGGTAAAGGGAGAGGGAAGAAGCAGAGAAGAGGGCCCTGGAAAAGTATCTCGATTTGGAAGGAAAAAGGGTCGAAGGCAAAGCCCTGAGGCCCACCCAAGTGAAGGCAGAAATAGAGACGGGGACTGAGAAGAAGACTCAGAATGACTTGGGCAGGTGAGGGACGGCTCTTCCACGGTCGCAGGGCAGAGGGAAACAGCAAGGAGCCGGTGCAGGTAAGGGTGTGGGTCTGGTGGGGGATTTCTTCTTGAAAGCGCCATCTCCTCTGCAAACAGGAGCCGGGATAGGAGAAGAGATTAGAGGTCTGGTGGGGAAGAAACAGACTCGAAACGGCCAGTGTGAGTAACAGGAGAGAGCTGGGGAGAGAAGCCGAGGAGGTTGCTGGGCCACCCTGCAGGCCAGCGGACACTGAAGACTGCGCATGCACATTGGCTATGCATTGAAACCTGCAGGAAGAGGCAGAAGCAACTTTTGACTAATTTTTTCCCTCCCGCAGTCCCTGTGTCTAGGCCTGTCCTCAACCTCAGCTGTGCTGGGGCCCTGGCTTTTGAGGGAACCAGCGTGACACTTCACTGTGAAGCCAAGAGAGGTTCTCCACGCATCCTGTACCAGTTTTATCATGAGAATGTACCCCTGGCGAGCAGCTTAATCCCCTCTGGAAGTGGAGTGTCCCTCAGCTTATCTCTGACTCCAAAACATTCTGGAAACTACTACTGCACAGCCGACAATGGCCTCGGCCCCCAGCGCAGTGAGGTGGTGAGCCTCTCTGTCACTGGTAAGCCCTGGACTCCTGCCAGTCACCCACTCCTGGCCCAAGCCCTCTCTCACCCACCCTTTCAGAAGTCTGCCCATGCCTTTCTATTTCCTACCCCAATCAAACTAATCCCTTCTTGGCCCACTTCTCAGGCAGCCAGCTAGCTGTGAGCCTCAGTCATCATCCAGCCCTGGCTTAGCCGGACCCCTAAGAAAACTCCTCAGCTTTTATTAATACCAAATGAATTTATTTTTTTAAATTGTCTTCTCGTGATTTGCATGTTCAGTCCCCACATGAATTTTTCTTAATTTGATGCACAAAACCATCTCCTAATTCTCTATCAGTGCTTACATATTAACTTGGCTACAAGCACAGACGTATGGATAAATATTGAGCAAGAACTTAATTTCTCTAAAAATTTCCCAAGCAATTCAAGCTCTCACAGTAGGAGGTTTGGAAAGGGCTGATTTTGAACAGAAAAGGAGGAACTGGATCCCTGAGAACCAGCTCCTCAGTCTTCTGGGGTTTGCATGATCCCTTGTCTTCTAATCCATTAAAAACCATTAAAATAAGTATTAGATTATTGCATTATGTTTTTTAAATCTTTGTTTGAAGTAAGACATACATTCAGGAAACATGTACAAATCTTAAGTGTATAATTCATGGTTACTTATGTCGCCATCAAAAAGATGTTACTTTAGGAGCAAAATTGCATCTGTTTCACTCTTTAGTAGAGAGGGAAAGTTCAGTTTTCCTCTCGGAGAAGCTGAATGGTACGATAGAAAAATCTTGAGCTTGGTGTGTCAGACATGCCCCCAATATAAATTGTTGGGTAAAGAGATTATTATTTTAAAAATATAAATGTTCTGAGACCGAGACTCTAAAGTCAGAGCCCAATCTATCTAGGAAAGCTCCCAGCCTTCATACATCCTCTATCCCGTTATTAGGTTTTATTTTCTTCTTGTATTTAGCAACATCTAAAACCCCATTATTTCCTGTTTCTTGTCTGTCTCCCTCAATGCCAACAGAATATAAGCTTTATGAGAACAGAACCTCATGGGTCATGGTCTCCTAGTAGGTCCTCAGTCAGCATTTGTAATTCAGTGAACAGATGATAAGACAATAAGCAGAGATCAAAAAAATGATCTAGGAGAGCTCAGAAGAAAAAAAATAACAAAGCTATTTTAGAAATGAAATTCAAATTTGAAGCAGTAAGAATAGAACGGATACCTCTGAAAACTGTTAACTAAATGAAGAATCTGCTGGAGAAAATAATACAGAATGAAAAGTACAAAGATATGGGAATAAAGGCAAAAAATTATAATACGGAGATCAGATGCTGGAGACCCCCACGTGTAGATAATTAAATGACTTTAAGTTGGAAAACCGAACTGAAGAAAAAACAAAACTCAAAGACGCAATTTAAAAAGTTGTCTTAAAGCAAATAAACTTGAATATGTAGCTCAGAAGATATATCTTGATGAGATTATTGAACTTCAAGGTTAAAAATATATTCGTTTGTGTGTGTGTGTGTGTGTGTGTGTGTGAGATCATGGGGGAAAAAGACAGTCATCTCAGAACGAAAAACATTGAGTTGGTCTTAGAGTTTGCACAATAGTCAATACCTAAAGAGAGAGGAGTGGTGGCCAGTCTTGGACATCCAGGGGGAAATGAGAGATGAGGATTTTATATCAAATCAAAAAGGTATTGTCAAAAATGCAAGGACTCGGAATTTAGTACCCATTAACTCTTTTTTAAAAAATTGCTTAATGAATGGTACAAAAGCTTATATAACCAAAACGTTTGTACCCCTGTAATATGCTGAAATTAAAAAATGGATGACAAAATCCAGCCCACTTAGACATGAAAGAAAGCAAAGGACTCATAATGAGGAAACCGTGATATAAAAAGTGAGTACTGAATCTATGTAAGTTAGTGCTTCTCAACCCTGGCTGCACATTAGAATTATCTGGAAACTTTGTAAAACGATCTATTACCAAGTTCTTCTTCAGGCCAATTAAATTCAGAATCTCTCGGATCCGGCCTCAGAGTCAAAATTTATAACATACCCTCTGGTGAGAATACTGTATGGACAGGGTTGAAGACCACTTATTTAGATGTAGAAACAAAGGCTAATCCACTGGGAGAATCATAGTTACAGAACAAAAAGTAACTATTATAGACACTGAAATCTAAAAAATACATGTAAGAAAGATCAGTTGGTCAAAAAGAGGGAGGAAGTAAAAGAACAATTATTTTCTCATGATTATTATTATTTCACAGTGAATTGTGAATTATTTCACAATTCAAAATATAATTGACTTGACAATCTTTAAAAATCAATGACAGGTTTCAAAAGTTTCATTTTGTCAATGATTTCTGAGTACTTTATAAATAGTAACTCATCACTAATGGTTTATACTTCACTAAAATAACATGGAAAACCAACTAGTAGCCAGTAGGGTCACACAGGATAGAATGAGAGAATTGTTCAGGTAAAGCAACTGTAGATGTTAAGACTGGAAACAGAGACTAAATAATAAAAATAAACCTCTGCACTGATGTGATCATAAGTGATCGGGGAGAGGGGAAACAGAAACTCCTATATACCATTAGTGCAAGTATAAATTGGTTCAATCTTTTTTTAATTGACACATTGCAATTGTACACATTGATGGGGTACAATTTGATGTCTTGATACATATATGTTGTATAATGAGTAAATCATGGTATTTAGCATATTCACCACCCCATGTGTTTATCATTTCTTTGTGGTGAAAACATTCAAAAGCCTCTCTTCCAGCTGTTTTGCAATATACTGTACCTTACTGGTAACCATCAGCACCTATGGTGCGAGAGAGCACCAAAACTTATTCCCCCTGCCTGATTGTAACTTTGTACCCATTGACCAATCTCTCCTCGTGCTCTCTTCCTCCTCCTCCCCTCTACAGTCTCCGGTAAACACTGTTCTACTCTCTGCTTTTATTAATATAATATCAATATTATTGGTTATTATAATATAATAATAATATTAATATTATTATTATTATTGGGTTTTTGTGAAGTTTTATTTTTGTTTTGTTTTTTAGATTCCACACATGCATGAGATCACGCAGTATTTGCCTTTCTGTGCCTGGCTTATTTCACTTAACATTATTTCCTTCAAGTCCATCTATGTTCTTGCAAATGACAGGATTTCATTCTTTTTTACAGCTGAATAGTATTCCGTTGTGTATATACAGCATATTTTCTTTGTCCATTTCTCTGTTGTTAGACACTTGGGTTGATTCCATAACTTGGCTATTGTAAATCATGCTGCAATGAACATGGAGTGCAATTATCTCTTTGACACAGTGATTTCATTTCCTTTGATTATGTAATATACCCGGTAATGGAATTGCTGAATCACATGGTAATTCTGTTTTTAACCTTTTTGGGGGATCCCCATAGTGTTTTCCATAGTAGCTGTACTAATTTACAATCCCACCAACAGTGTGCATGTGTTCCCCTTTCTCCACATCCTCACCAACATTTCTTTTCTTTTTGATAATAGCCATTCTAACTGGAGTGAGGTGGTATCTCATTGTGGTTTTGATTTGCATTTCCCTGATGACTAGTGGTGTTGAACACTTCTCATGTGCCTGTTGGCCATTTGTATGTCTTTTTTTGAGAAATGTCTATTAAGGTCTTTTGCCCATTTTAAAAATCAGATATTTGAGTTTTTGCTGTTAAGTTCTTTATATGTTCTGGATATTAACCCCTTGTCAGATATATAGTTTGCAAATAGTTTCTCCCATTCTGTAGGTTTTCTCTTCACTTTGTTAATTGTTTCCTCTACTGTGCAAAAGCTTTTCAGGTTGATGTAATTCCATTTGTCTATTTTTGCTTTTGTTGCCTGTGCCTTTGAGGTCTTATTTTAAAAGGTCCAACCTTTTTGAAGAAAAATTTGATATCACATACTGTTATTGAAAATGTTCATATACTTCATGTCAAAAATTCCACTTCTAAGAATGTATCTTAAGAAATGTATGCACAAGCTGGGCACAGTGGCTCACACCTCTAATCCCAGCACTTTGCAAGGCCAAGGCAGGAGGATTGCTTGAAGCCAGGAGTTTGAGACCAGCCTGGGCAACATAGGAACATCCTGTCTCTACAAAAAAAATATAAAATGAAAAAATTAGCCAGGAATAGCAGCACATGCTTGTATCTCTAGCTACTTGGGAGGCTGAGGCAGGAGGATTGCTCGAGCCCAGGAGTTGGAGGTTGCAGTGAGATATGCTGATGCTACTGCATTCCAGCCCAGGCCATAGAGCAAGACTCTGTCTCAATTTAAAAAAAAAAAAAAAAGAATAATCAGATAATATTTATACAAAATTATAAAGTAGTAAATTTAAAAGAGTTGCATTTTGTGTATAAATTTTACCTCAATAAAGTTGATTTTTAATAATTAATGATGTAGCTCTGTAAGTAATATCATAGAAAGATGCCTGTAACATGTAGCTAAGGAGAAAAGCAGTTTGTAGAGCAATACGTATATTGTGATCCCAGGCATGTGTGTATTTTTAATGTATTTATTTATGTGTTGGTATGAGTGAGTATACTTAAGCATAGAAAAGATCTAGAAAGTATTACCAAATACTTAAAAGAGGTAATTTCTAGAAAATAAAAATAAAGAAAATAGTAAAAATTTTCATTTTTACTTTATGTAATTCTGTAAAGTTTGATTTTGTAAATAAGGAGTTGTTTTTAATTTCAAAAACACTGGTGTCACTAACTCATCTCTTCCCTCAGTTCCAGCGTCTCGCCCTGTCCTCACTCTTAAGACTCCCCGGGCCGGGGCTGTGGAGGGGGACGTGGTGGAGCTCCACTGTGAGGCCCTGAGAGGTTCTCCCCCGATCCAGTACCAGTTTTATCACGAGGATGTCAGCCTGGGGAGCAGCTCAGCCGCCTCTGGAGGGGGAGCATCCTTCAACCTCTCTCTGACTGCAGAACATTCTGGAATCTACTTCTGTGAGGCCGACAATGGCCAGGGAGCCCAGCGCAGTGACACAGTTTTACTCAGCGTTACCAGTAAGTTGACCCTTCCAACCAGCAGCACAAAAAGGAACAGACCACCTGCCCCACCCTTCCCAGTAACCAATATTGGAGCTACTGGAGTTTCCACAGAGCCATTTGCTATGTGATGTCATGTCAGCCCTGCTGCCTACACAGCATCTATCTGAGAGCTTTGGATTCTACATGCTCAGGAACTTGCACCTTCCCTGTGCTTGCAGTACCTTTCCTGGTAGCAATGGTCTACAGCCCACTGGGACCAAAACTCCCCTAATGTAGAAGTAAAGGCTTTTCAAAATACAAACTATATCCTGATCAACAGTGATCAGTAGGAAAATAGTTATGAAGTTCTTTATGTCTCACCTCAGAAGCCATTTAGATATGGTTTTCTCTGTCAATCAATAAAGAGGCTGACACATTCTGTTATTGGCTCACAAATTTCTCTCCAGCTGCTTGGATTCCCACCCAAGACCCTTGTAAAGGACGTCTCACCATCATTCTCCTGACTTCCTACTTTCCCTGTTCCACTCAGCAATGTCACTATCCCCAGCTGCCCCTGTTGTGGGCTCCTAGTGATGCCTGCTCTCAGTGAAGTGATGTCCTCCTCTCAACCCCACACTTTCATGACTCTGATGTCCACAATACGACCCACTCAGCACCACTGTCTTCCTCTCCATGTCAGTCACCCGTTCCCACGTGCATAAATTATTCCATCTCTGAAATGACAATTTAAGCACCTATTGTCTGACAGCCGTCTCCCATCCTGCTACTTGCTTCAACTCTTCCTGTCACTAGTGCTCTCAGACCTCAGCGGAAGGCCCAGTTCATTACCAACTCTACTCCCTCCCTAATACATCAAACAATGATACCCTCCAAATTGAGTGTCTGTCTCTACATCCATCTAGCCACTCGGCTCTCCTCTTCCTAAGGTATGGAGCAGAGGACTATGCTCCCTGTCAGGTAAACGTCTCCATCTGCTCTCTAGGTTCCATCCTTTTGTGCATTCCCAGAAACTTTATACAACCAATTATCACTTTCCTGTGTTCCAGCATCTCCCTCTCTGTGGAATCCTTCCCACGGTATTTAAGCTGCTGCATCTCTCTCATATCTAAAAGAAAACGTCTCTTGATCTCACTTATGTCTCCATCCGCTGCTCCATCATGGCTAAACCTTCAGAAAGAGTCAGCTACCCAGGTGTCTCCATTTCCTCATTATCCACAAGGTTTCAATCTACTATAGTCTTCTGACCTATCCACCAAAATGGTTCTCGCAAAGGTCTCTATTGACCTCCATGGCTTTAAACGCAATGGCCAATTTTCCAATCCTCATCTTACTTGATCTCTCAGATATATTCCATAGCGTTTACCATTTCTTCCTTCTTGAAACCCTCCCTTCCTGGGCTTCAGTGACTCTATCTTCTTCTGGTTCTCCCTGTTCTCTGGCCACATCTTCTCAGTCTTCTTTAGTGACTTCTCTTTTATGGACAATTTTCAAGCATTGCTGTGTTCCAGAGTTTGGACCTGTGTCCTCTCATCTGCATTCTTTCCCTGGATGATCCTGGGTACATCATCTATAAATGGCCTTGTCATCTGTGCATAATGATTCCTAAACTTCTATCTCTAAAGGAGACCTCCCACTTGAGCACCTACACACGCCGTATCTCCACTCAAACATCTCAAAAGCTCACCAACTGAACACCTCTAAACCTGAACTCCTGACATTCCCCTCAGACCTGTTCCTCTTCCGGGGTCCCTACCTCTGTGAAAGACACCTCGCTCTATTCAGTTGCACAAGGCAGAAACCCAGGAGTCTTCCTTGACATTTCTCTCCCTCACCCCTCAGAACCAGTTAATCAGTAAGTCCTGCTGATTTTACTTCCTAATATTTCTTGGATCTCTTTCTACTCCTGTTGCCACTATCTAGTCAAATCCACCGACATTTCAACTACTGCAATGCCACTTACATACCACGCTATTCCACTTCTATTCCCCACAGTCTGTTTTGCACAATGAGGTCAGAATCCTCTTCTAAAAGGACAAATATGATCACCTCACACCCTTATGTAGACAGAGTTATAGACTTCCCATAGCTCAAGGAAGAAGGATCAAAGTCCTTGGCATGGCTCCCCAGCCTCCTATTTCATGGCAATTTTCAGACCCTTCTCTTAGTGCCTCTGCCACCTACTTCAATCACTCAAATGTGCCAACCTTCTTCCCAGCTCAGGGCATTTGCACGCAGAGCTTGCCTGGAGTGCTCTCCACCTCCCTCTCCACCTGGTTCACTTCCAGTGTCACTTTGTAAGGAAGCTTTTCCCAACTAACCCATACTAGGTCAGGTCCCAGGATTACACATTTCATAGCACTCTGCCCTTTACTTTGCATCAATCATCAATGTTTTAATGCTACATTTGCATTTTTGTGCAAAAAGTGTATTTTTATTTAATGGCTGCCTATCATTCTTCTAGACTGTAGTCTCTGTGAGAGCAGGAACTTTGTCTCTCTCACTCTTGAATCC
The DNA here is from genome assembly GCA_963574885.1 of Lepilemur ruficaudatus. NCBI lineage: Eukaryota > Metazoa > Chordata > Mammalia > Primates > Lepilemuridae > Lepilemur > Lepilemur ruficaudatus. Next base: position 11,774 of record CAUYRT010082242.1, read on the forward strand.
CCAGCATATAATGCCATTCTTGAGAATGACTGCTTGGTTAATTTTTAAAAACTTTTTGCTCAATTAATTTTTGATGAATGCATATAAAAATGAGCCAATAAATTGATCCATACTCATTCTCTTGTGGGCCTCATTTCTGGTGCAGCCCAGACTCAGTTACATCCCTGGCTACGTAAGCAATAGGTCTCTCCCGTTCCTCATTTTCTATTGAACTGATTTCTCCTTTTCCTCGATGGTCCTTTGACTTCTAAGATGCTTGAGTTTCATTTTAATCTTTGTTTCCAAATTCTTCAAACGCATTTGAGTTCATTTATTCAAATGCTCCAAACTGTTTATAACACTACACAAATGTTATTGTTTCTGGAGATCTGAAGCTATTATAGCTGAGATCTGAGTAATGTCACAGTTCATTAAAAACTGAGAGAAACATTTTCCCATTTGAAATGGCTTTAGAATGCAGGAATGTATTTGAACAGAAGGAGCTGATGGTTAACTGTTTTGTCTCCCTCAGTTCCAGTGTCTCGCCCTGTCCTCCACCTCAGGGCTCCCCGGGCCCAGGCTCCAGTGGGAGACATGGTGCAGCTTCACTGCGAGGCCACGAGAGGCTCTCCCCCGATCTCATACCAGTTTTATCATGAGGATGCCACCCTGGGGAGGAGCTTGGCCCGCTCTGGAGGAGGAGCATCCTTCAACCTCTCTCTGACTGCAGAACATTCTGGAAACTACTCCTGCGAGGCTGACAATGGCCTAGGGGCCCAGCGCAGTGAGGTGCTGACACTGAAAGTCATAGGTGAGTTGGCCCTGCCGACCAGCAGCGCGACCAAGCGCTAGCTGCCTGTGCCTTCTCTCCCCAGTTGGCAGTGGCACTGCAGCACCTCTCAGCCTGTTTCCTGGGGGGACATCCCAGCACACTTCCTGCCCACGGAACCTCCATGTGCAAGTCTGGGGGCCTCCCTGTGGAGCTGCTTCAGGAGCCTGGGCCTTGCCAGCTGCACAATATAAGCAGCCTTCTTGAATGCAATCAAAGCTCCTCACTAAAAATGCAAATAAGATGTTTAAAATATAGCCTATATTCTGAAGATAATAAGATGATATAAGAGACAAACCAAAGACTTTTGAGTATGGGTTTCTCTGTCCCAAAAAGCATTAAGTCATTTCTTATCCAGGTTCTTCTCTCACTGAGTCCCAACAGGCCTCTACTCTTGAGCTTCTTTCGTTACCAGGGATATGAATGTTGCTTACATTTCCACATTAAAAGTCCTGTGTTAACACAAGCAATGTGCACAGCCTTTTGGGAGAGACACCCGGTGATCAGGGGACCAGGACAGAGAAGGGCAAACAGGATGACACAGAATAGAAAAGGCCACCCACCAACCAAATCCTCCATTCTCTCAGCTGTGCTTTGAGCTCTTGCCATTAAGTGTAACAACCCAGGGAAGCTGCTTCTGGTGAGCTCTGAATCTGTTTGGTGAAAACCCCCTATAAGCCCAACCTCTTAACTCCGATTGAGAGAGAACAGGGGTATAGCAAAAGTATGCAAAGGGCTGTTGAGATGAATATTCTAGACTTGGCTCTGAAGATAACAGGCTGCATGACCTTGGCAAAGCACCTTTCCCTATGTTGACCTCAATTTCCTCTCCCGTAAAGTGGGAAAATCAGACTAGATGAAAATCTCAGTCATCCCCTGCCCTAGAATTCTATGATTGGTGGACAGGTAATATGGCGTACACAGACTCAAAGGGTCCTGGGAGGAAATGTGTGAGAGACAAAGCTGGCTGTCCCTGCTCCTGGGATAGTCCTCAGAGGAACAGGAGACCATGCAAACACCCTCTTAGTCATGTAAAGCAAAATATTGAAATAAATTGATACTCTTAGCCCCTCCTGGCCAGGTCCTTGGATATTGTAAGGAATAGAGACAAAGTCACACAAGCAGGTTGACCGAGGGAGCTAGCCCAGGATCCAGCATCTCATCGAGGTGGCCAGTGCAGCCATCTCTTTGGCATCCAGGAGGTGACAACTTCAGATTTGATTTTTCCCATTCAACCAGCTCACTCTTCTTCCCTCATGGGCAGCACCGGCCTCAGCCAATTTTCCTCTGAGATTTGCAGGGACTCTTGCCACACAGTTTGCGCACTTACTCCTTAGATACACCACCCAGGCATGGCCTTCGGACAGAGTGCTCCCCACTCCCTGTGCCCAGCACAGTGAACCAGCGCATCATGCCTGCTATGCTCGGTGTTCGTGACTTCGTGATTTCCTGCTCACACCCACTCCCCTGTTTCTACAATTCCCTTGTGCAAATGTGTGTTATTTCTGCTGCTGTTATCACAGCTAAGGGGCTTTGTGCCCAGCCTGGATGAATTGTGTCTGGGTCCTAGAACTAGGACATGGGTCACAGAGAGCAGGCACTGCCAGAAAAGGGAATATTTTTCATTATCATCATCACCAATATCATCATCAACAGTCACTGAGCCAGGCCCTGTGCTTAGTGCTGGACATGCAATACCTCATTTACTCATCAAGAGAAACCTGTAAGGATAAAAATCTAACCACTTTTATCCCCAGTTTGCAGGAGAGGAAACTGAGGCTTAGAGGGGGGAAGTAACTAGCTCAGACACAGCCAGCCATGGTGAAGCCAAGTTGAAACATGGCTCTATCCAACTGTTGACGTTCATATACATTATGACATCTCTTCAATCATCGTGGCCACGTTCCAATACAACCTTTTAGTTTTTTAATAATTTATTACTCTGAAAGAATACATAAATCTTCATGACAAAAATTCCAATGATACGAAAGGGCCAATATTGAAAAGTAAAGGTCTCTTTCTACCTGCTCCCACACACTTTCATATCCACGTAGTTCCCAGGCCAGACATAACTACTGTTAACCTTTTCATGTGCATTCTAGAAATAGTCTATAAAGACATAGAATTTTTTTTACACAACTACAATTGTATTGCACATATAGTTATGCAACTTGCATTTTTTCATTTAAAAATAGTTTAAGAACCACATCTTGGATATCTTTTATTTTTCATTATCCAGCATGCTAGATTGTCTCTGGTTTTTAGTTATTACAGAAATGCTACAGTAAAAATTCTTGTACAGATATCTTGGCATATCGTATCTTAATATCCCTAAAGGAGTTGGTCCTAGAAGTAGAAATGCTGGTCAAAGTTTATATGCATTTTAAATTTGGTAGATATTGCCAAATTGCCACTCGGGGAAGTGTCTTAAATTTGTATTCCCACCTCGGGCATATCAAGGTGCCTGTATATCCAGAAGCTCATCAGAGGTATTAGTCTATTTAAGCTTTGCCAATTTAATGAAGGAGGAACATGATAGTATTTCATAGTTGCTTTTATTTGTATATATTTAATTAATGATGAAGATGAGAATCTTTTTATCTATTTATTGGCTATGTCAAGCTTTCAGTGATTTGTACACTTTTTTTCTGGATTTTTTTTACACTGAAAGCTCTTTGTAGATCAAAGTACTTGGCTTTGTCTCATCATATGTGTTTTGGTCTACTTTCCACGATTGAGATCTGACTTTCTACATTTGTTTATAATACAAATGGTTACCAATACAAATGACTTTCTACATTTGTTTCTTACAAGTATGTTGGAAGCGGAAACTGCTATTGGCTTTTTGATTCCCTCAGTTCCAGTGTCCCGCCCTGTCCTCACCCTCAGGGCTCCCGGGGCCCGTGCTGAGGTGGGGGACCTGGTGGAGCTTTGCTGTGAGGCCCTGGAAGGTTCTCCCCCGATCCTGTACCGATTTTACCATGAAAACATCACCTTGCGGAACAGCTCAGCTGGCTCTGGAGGAGGAGTGTCCTTCAACTTCTCTCTGACTGCAGAACATTCTGGAAACTACTCCTGTGAGGCCGACAATGGCCTGGGGGCCCAGCGCAGTGAGGTGCTGACACTCAGCTTCACATGTAAGTTTCTTATGCTCAGCCCACAGATATGGACAAACTCTATCCTGCAGGGACACTCTGATGGTTGCCCAGAACAAGTACACAAAGCTGGTTATTTATTCTAAGTTGTTATGTTCTGAAGTGTGTCTTAAGCATTGGTTCTGGGGCACGGTGCGGGGAGCACAGGCAGACGGCATCACTGAATTTCACTGAATTTAGAGCTCGTCGGCTGGCTGCCTCTTCATCAGCTGGCCACCATCCATGCAGCCCCTCGACCCTGGCTTCAGGCCAGAAATGACCATCCTTACAAGGGCAGGAGCCATTTCCTGTGCCACCCCAGCGCCTGCTCAGCCGCAGGGATCTTGGTCAACTAGATTCACCCTCTATCCCAGGCCCAGGAGCCAGCTTCAGGGTCGGAGCAGGTCAAGACCACTAGCCCCTCCCTCTGGCTCATGCACGGGGTCTCCCCCTCAGGGCTGACCGAAAACAGAAGGGGTCCTGTGGCCACAGGCATCACCGGGGGACTGCTCAGCACCATGGGTCTTGCTGCTGGGGCGCTGCTGGTCTACTGCTGGCTCTCAAAGAAAGCAGGTGGGTGACTCCCTGGTACACCTGTGCCTGTGTCCATGCCCCTCCCAGCTCCCTTCCCTCTGTGACCACCCTTAGGCTCTCAAGAGCTCCTTGTTCCCATCCCTCAGTCCTCGCGCTTCCCACTGGGTCCCCCAGAATCCCTTTTGCCAAATGCAAAGCTTCTGAAACAGCCTATTGTGTGGAAGATGCCTCCATGAGAGGTAGTTTCTCCAGCAACATAAACTGCAGAGCCTCTCCTTCCCTCCGTCCCCTTGCAAGACCCCCGAGGAATGGGAAGAGGAGAAAGATTCTGCAAAATAGAATTGAAAACAGAAACCAAATAAGACTTAGTAATTTACTGATTTTTAAAATGTACACCATTTTTATAGCCGATCAAGTCTATTTTCCTGCCTGCAGCTCTCAATCACTGTCTTAACAAACTCCAGGCTAAAGGATTATGGATCGTGGGCTCCCTTTTCTCATTACAACTATACCCCCAGAGTCAGCAGTTTTTCCCAGTCTGCTACCTCCCTTGTGCATAGCAAAGAAGGGTTCAAACTTCAGTGACAGCAACTCCTGGCAGTTTCTAGGTGAGCCTCCTACAAGCTGTGCCCTGTGAAGTTCTCTTCTTCCTGAAACCAGTGCCCTCTTTCCTCCTTTGCAGGGGGAAAGCTCGCCTCTGACCCCTCCAGGTAAGACTCAGGCTGTATTCCTCTGTGATTAATGAAATACTCACAAGGTAGAAAAATGGAATTGGATCTGATTATTACCAAAAGCACAGTTTCTGCAGAGTGTTGCGGAGGTGGATTATACACACTTCATGTTGCTACCTCCCTAGGGATATCTCAAGGCAATGTCTAGGATCTTCCCACCCACCCCCTTAGCTGTATAGGCCGCCTTCTGGCATCAAGCGTAAATTGCCTTTCATTTATCAACTCACATCCTGGACCACTCACTGTTGGCTTAGTTGTCTGAGTGACCACTATGACCACTGGATCTATCCATATCTTGAGATGGTCTTTTTTAATCAATTTGAAAATCTCTGGAGATGGCCAACCTAATCAACACCTGTTGAGATGATGACAAGAAGATGGGGCCCCACAACCTGGCCACCCAGAGAGGCCGCTGTGCCAGCAGAAGGTAGTGCCTATGAAGAAGGGACCACCATCTGGTATCCCATAAGGCTGACCTTAGGAGCCGCACCATGGCTCACAAACTATCCCTGGGCAAATCCATGGCAGCAGGTATCCAAACCACCCAGAGTTCCTCTGAGCCTCTCTGGTTACTGACTTCTCTGAGACCCCAGTCTCTCTGAGAGTGGGGGGTCTGGAGCCAGGTTCAAATCTTGGCTCTTCCCCTTTCAGGTTACATGGTCTTGGTAAGTCACTTCATCTCATGGAAAATGGAATAGGGATCTATAAAATCCCCATTTATCATCTATAAAATGGGGACAAAACAGAACTAATTTAATATTGTTACAAGCATTAGCAGAGTGCTTGTTACACACCAGCTGGCCATAAAGCCTAGAAGCGTAGATAATATGAGTCTATCATAATTCATAATATAATGCTCACAGACCATTTGCTATGTACTCATCTATGTTTCCAGGCATGGGGGCAGCCACCCTGTGATAAGAACTCACTAGCTGGGAGTAATCATTATAGTCATTTTGTCAGGATTCCTAGCAAACATCAGCGTTTCTGTGTCTCACAGGAGCCCTTCAGACTTAGACCCCCAAGAGCCCACCTACCACAATGTACCAGCCTGGATAGAACTGCAACCAGTGTACAGCAATGGTGAGGACCCTGCGTCTGGGCAAGGGGGTGCGGACACAGGGTTGGTGGGGCTGGAGATGAGGAGGGACTGTGCAGAGGCTGGAGGGCTCTGGTCCTGCCAGAGAACAAACTCTGGCTGGGGGAGGAAAAAGTAGCTCAGATAAGAGACAAGAAGCTCAGCATCCTCTGAAACTTCAACTTCTTTCTAAGTAAATCCTAGAGGAGGAGACGTGGTTTACTGCGAAGTACAGAGCATCCCAGAGAAAAACAGGCATGCAGGTAAGACCTGAGTGAGTCTCTGTTCTGGCCGACCCTCAGCTTAGCCTGTGCTGGGTAGCTTGGTGTGCACCCCTGTAGCAGGTCTGGGCCAACTGGGCACGGAGCCACCCCTCACACTGAGTCATGGGGCTTCTTAACTTGTGCCTGTGCTGCTCAGGGCGAATCCGAGCCCACCACACAGTGCTGCTTTCTCCATTCTCTGCAGACGATCTCAGTATAATCTGAGTAACAAAACCATCCGTTGGGCAGTCACTTAACCTCTCAGAGCTTCAGTGTCCCCATCTGGAAAATGGGAACAGACCATCATTCCCTACTGCCTTAGGCAGGTTGGGCTGCTATAGACTGGGCAGCTTACAGAACAAACATTTATTTCTCACAGTTCAGGGAACTGGAAGTCCAAGATCAAGGTCAGGTTCTTGGTGAGGGCTCTATTCCTAGTTTGCAGACAGACGCCTTCTTGCAGACAGACTCTCACATGGCAGAGACAGAGATTCATGTCTCATCTTATAAGGATACTAATCTCATCATGACCTAATTAACTCCCAAAGGCCCCACCTTCAAACACCATCACATTGGGGATTAGGGCTTTAACACATGAATTTGTAGAGGGACACAAATATTCAGTCCATAGCACCAACCTACCTGTATTAGTTTTCTATTGCTGCTGTGACAAATTACCATAAACTTAGTGGGATCAAACAGTATAAGTTTGTTATCTCACAGCTCTGTAGGTCGGAATCTGACATGAGTCTCATTGGGTTATGATCAAGGTGTTGGCAGGGCTGCGTTCCATTCTGGAGGTGTTGGGGGAATGCATTCATGCCTTTTCTAGCTTCTAGAGACCACCCCCTCTCCTGGGCTTGTGCCCTCTTCCTCCATCTTCAAAGCCAGCAATGTCGCATGTCTCTAACCATCCTTGCATGGCCAGGTCTCCCTCTGACCATTCACAGCTGGCAAAACCCTCTGATTTTAAGGAGTCATGTGATTATATTGGGCCCATCTGGATAATCATAATCACATCTGAAAGGTCCTCTTTTCCATCTAAGGTGACATACTCACAGGTTCCAGGGATTAGGGCATGGATATCTTTGGGGAGACATTATTCTGGCTACCACACTGTCTCATAGGATTACTGTGAGGAGTCAATGAGAAAGTAGCTGTGGAAATACCACTGAAACAGCAGAGTGTTAAGCAGCGTGACGATGGCTACACGCTGGTAGTCTGGCTGTGTCATCAGCTCTCACTCACAGCAAGTGGTTTGCAATAAGGGTATCCCAGCTTGGCTTCCTCCTACTGGAGCAGGAAATGGGAGCAAGGTCCTTGGGGGCAGGCTCTTCTAACTCTGCTTCAGAAAAAGTGCTGTGTTATTTTAGCCAGGGTGCTTCCCTCTCTGGTTTACAATTTCTCTTGTATAAAGTCAAGTGAATTGTGTTTGTGTCCCATTCTTGGTTCTGTAGCACCCCTCTAAGACATGAACTCATTCACATTTACAACCCCCTTTGAGGTAAGCATATCCCCATTTTAAAGATGAGGAAACTGAGGCATAGAGTTAAATGACTTTAATGACTTGCTTTAAATGGCTTGCCTTAAGTCATAGAGCTAGCAAATCACCCATCTGCCCAAGCTCTGGACCAAATTCTACCTCTCAGTGCGATTCCAGGGGGCCTCAATGTTCATTCCAAGCTAGAAAGAGTGAGCCCTGTCTGGAGAATGTCATATTTCACTCTAGTTTGAAGGTAATACAACAATAATATTAAATAACAACTTCTAACATCTATCATGTGTTGAGCCATTCTTATGTGCCAGGTACAGTTCCAAGTACTATAAATAAATACACTGTATTTATATACATAACACTTAGAATGATACCTATTATAGTATATACATGCAGGTGTAGCATACATACATGTCATCAATAGAGAGAGAGAATTTATCTATAGCACTCAGGACTGCACCTGGCACATAGAAACTGCTCAACACGTGGCAGATGATAGAAATTATACCTACACAAACATACACACAAACACATGCATGCACCTATATATATAAACTCATATAACCTTGCCATGACCCTGTAGGCACATGATATTATTATTCCCATCATATAGATGAGACTACCAAGACAGGAGATGTTGAGTGACCTGCCCAAGGCCACAGAGGTGGCGAGGCAGACCCAGGGCTCAGTCTAGATCCGGAATCTGCTCTCTGAAACACATGCCGGCTCACACTGCCTCTCCCCAGTAGATAATATAAATCTGTGATCAAAGAACTAACAAGATAAAATGTAAATTTCTTTCTTTTGAGAGGTCCTAGGCAGCTCAGAGTGGGGAACCAAGGGCAAAGTGATGTTGAGGTGAGGGATGGACAGTGTTGCAGGGCTGAGGGTCCTAGGAAGGGGGTGGGACAGGGAGGACATGAGGAGTGGCTGCTTACCACACGGAGGGAGGAAAGGGCCTCAAGGAGACGGGCTGGCCTGGCAGCACAGGTGCAGGGAGGAAGCTCCCAGCGGGCCTTCCACGGCTGAGCACTGCCCTCTTTCCACAGCGGCCTCTGCACCCCGGCTTCCCAGTAACAAGGTGAGTCTGACAACCTGCATGGCCTCCCCCGAGGGCCTGCCAGCCCTGGCCCTCACCGGTGTGCTCTTGCCTCCTAGGACTCCTTCGTCATCTACTCCCAGGTGAAGGTGGCATCAACCCCAGCCTCTGGAACCCAGCTCTCAGCTTCCTCGGCTCCTCACAGATGAGCCCACATGACTCCCCAACTGTGGTCTCAGCCTTTGCACCCCAATGGTCTCCTTGGGGACAAGGGAGCATGGAAGTGGCCTTCATGTCATGTGCCATGCTCTCAGTCTGACCAGAACACAGGGCCCTGTCTGGACTCCTGCCTATTGGCTGGGTTATAGTCCTACCTGCCAGTTCTTTTTGATCTAGTGACAAGTTGCTCCCAAGCCAGGGCCCATCGTGTCTCCTGCCTTCCTTAGTAGGCTTCAGCTTTGGTTGCTGTCTCAAGTCCTGCTCCCATGCCCAGCCCCACTGCTCCTCGATGAGGACAGGGCTGCTCCTGAACTCCAGCACGGAGGTCCTGCTCTCAGTGGTGCAGTTCTCAATTGCCATCAGCCTGGTGGGACTACTATGGTGCTCTGCCAAGTGGGACAACACCCTACCCACAGACACTGGGTGTGTTATGAGTCTCCCCCCGGGAACCACATTTCGCACCTCCTCCCACCTGTCTGGAACTCTACCTGATGCCAGGTAACCTCTCCCTGCTCATAGGCCAGTGTCTACCTGCCCAGCGCCTGGCCCCTCCCACCCTGCCAGAAGCAGCCCAGCAAAGGCAAAGCCAGGAGGATCGGGTACACAGATAGAATGCATATGTGAATACAAGAGGTGCTCAATTATGATTTGACTGAATGAACAAATGAAGGAATGCACAAGGAAGAAACTATGGGTGATCAAACTGACATCTGATCCCGTGTGCTCCCTAGGAAATCGGGAGGTATTCTCTCTTCCCTGAGTAAGAAATAAATTAAGAGAAGTAGTTTTGGGTGAGGAGCACTCTGTTTGGCAAGAGGGAGGGCTGCTCAAACCTCAGCGTGCTTATGGATCACCTGAGGGTCCTGTGAAAATGCAGATACCGATTCAGAGTCTGGGTGGAGCCTGAGACTCACCATTTCTCCCGAGCTCCCAGGTGACGTCGCGGGTCCCGGACATGACTGAGTGCTGAGGCCCTAGAGGTCTTAGGGTGGTGGAGAAGCAGCTGTGCTCTGGCTGCCTCACTCCATTTTCGGGGACCGTGCCTCTCCCTGAGCCATCCATCAGGCAGAGCACCGCCAGCTGCTGTTGCTGAGACAACCTCTCCCGACAGGCTGGGTTTCAACAGCTGCCCTGGGTGGGGGGGAAGCAGTCGCCACCATCTCTGTTTCCCTCCCTCAGGCCTCACACTTTCTCATGAAAAGAATGAATGAACACACCCCTAGCCCTCTCCATTCAAAGGCGTTCTCTCTCACCTCTGAGCCATGAGATGTTTCGTTCCACATTTACGATGCCCATCACACCTTACCATGATCTCTGTCCCCGGTGGATTTTATGGTGAGGGTCATTTCCAAGCCCCGATGGCTGTGAAATAAAATCCTTCCTAAGACATTCAAGGGCCTGTCCACCTGGCACCACCTACCTACCTCCCCAGCCTCTCTCTCTCTGCTGTTGCCCTCAAAACCCCGCACCCAGTCACCGCTTGCTCTCTGTGTTCCCTAGCACAGCCTTTCTGCACTTTCTCCTCCTGGAGGGCTGTTCTTTAAGCTCCCACCAGAGTTGAAGAGTGCTCCCACAGCACTTCTGCACAGCGAGACTTGGCATCGCCATTGGTTAATGTGGTGAGGGAACTGAGAGTTTACTAGGCCAACTGCCTAATTTTGTAATTGGAAATTGAGAACCACAGAGGAGAAGCAACTGGCTGAAAATGACACAGTCAGTGAGCTGAGCCCACAGCGGACAGTACCTCCATGTTCTGGAGAGGGGCTTCTAGACACGTAGCGTGGAGTCGACTAAGAAGTGGCCACACCCACCCTTCGAAGCGTCCCTGCTCCTCATGCACATGCGTCCCTTGTCAGCTGAAGTCCAGAGTTCATTAAGGGGATGATGGTGCGAGGGTGATCCAGTGAGGGGCACATACCTCCTCTCCTGACCCAGCCAGGGGAAGACAGGACAGGACGCCTAGATCATCGCCTAGAGAATGGAAGACATCCTTCACCACTTGGGGAGATTTCTTGAGCTCAGGAATTCACAGGACTCTCTTGGAGTATGCCCCCTTGCCCCTCGGCCCTCAGCCCCAGCAGAACCCAGGGAGAAAGCCTGGGGGAGATCTTGACACAAGTGCCCTGGTGTTTGGGGATGTCAGGGAAGAGCACCTCCTCCCCCTCCTGTCACTCCTTCCCATGTTGAAGGAGCCCCATTTGCATAGCACTCTTGGCCCGTCTCTGCCCTCCCCATCTCCTTCCCAGGGGAGGAAGAGCTGCTCAGCTCCCCAGTGGGTTCAGAAGCAGAGCGTGGGCCTGCACGGACTAGCCCTTTTGTCTCCCTCTCTCTTGGCCAAGAGCAGCCCACAGAAGCTTGGGTTCTCCTCTGCTGTAAGTTGTAAAAGGACCTGCCTCTACAGAAGGCTGCCTGCAGTTTCAGGGACATAACCCCAATCTCAGTATCTGCACACAAGGCTTTAATCTTTGAGAAATAGAATAGAGGTAATTCGGGGGGCGGCAGGACATGCACAGCCAGGATAGGGGCTTCTGCCACTGCCAGGGCAGATGGCTTTACACTTTGGTGGCACTTGCCTGGCACAGGCCTGGTGAGTTTTTACCATCACTGTTTACAGCAATTTATTAAGAGCCATCAGTTTGGAGCTGAGTTGGCTTTTGGCTACCAAATCTGGGAGAGGAGCTCTAAGTCAGTCTGCAATGTTTTGTGGCAGGTTGCTAGAGCTTGGACAAGGCTCTGTCCCACAGCTATAGTGCCAGGAATGCACGCACTGACCATTAAGCAGTGTTGAGCAGGTGTGCTGGACTCTTCAGGCTAGAGTGGCTGTAGCCATGGCTTGCACTGTTCCTGTGGTTGTGGATTCAGACTGCTGTGTCTGCCAGTCCAGGGTTCCAGTTTCTCCTGGGATTTAGGGGCATGACCTCACAGTACCTCCCTCATGCAAACCATGCACCTCCTGCCTCCACCCTGGGGCTCCTCTCTGGGCTAAGGTATAGATGTGCAGGGAAGTTGACCTTGACAATGAGATATTGGAGCCAGTGGATACATTTTCTCCCTTTCTCCTCCCTCTGCACAAATGCACTGTTCAGAGATGCAGAAGTTTGATATGAGGACATCCTGAGAGACCAAGCAATCAACTTGTCACAAAGGTGTGGCCAAGCTGGGGACACACACCCCTATATGTGTTCTCCTTCCTTCTTCCCAGCCTCTCTGCCATCCTCTGTCATTCCTGCTTCCTGGGATTAGACTCATTCATCATGTGTTAGCGCATGGCCTCTGCTGCAGGCTATTTTCTAGGGAACCAGAGCCAAGACAGCAGGTTCCGCAGGCCTCAAGCCACTGACAGTTTTGGCCAAACAGCAGTCATGTGAGGCCGAGCAGTCAGACACTGGGCACCGCAGCCTCAGCAAGGGAAAGTGCCAAGGGTCTTGGCCAGTGGGAAAGGGTGGTGGGGGCCTCCGCAAGGCCAGGAGCCTTGAAAAGGTGCCCACTTTTCCTTGAACAGATGTAGCTTTCCTGAGCAGCTGTGGCTGCAGCAAAGATTCAACCATAAAAAAAGAATCTTTTCATTAAAGCCTTTGACATGTTGGGAGCGAGAGCAATATTCTCTGCTTCCAGTGCATGGCAGCTGAGCCCCATGTGCTCTGCAGAACTTTTCAAGCTTTCAGGTGTCAGGGCCTTGCCTGGATAGGCGGGACGGGGTCTGCTGACCCAACCTTAGAAGAGCCTTTCAAAGGCGAAATCAGACCCCAGAGACAGGAGCCTGTGCTGCAACCCTACCCTGCCTTGCAGAGCACAAGGCAGAGGCGTTTGTCTTCGCTACAGACACGCGAGCAACATAAAGGCGGAAGAGGGGAAAGCATTCCCAAGGCAGAGTTCTTAAGCCTAGTTGAACATCAAGAGAGGACAGCGGCAAGAACAGCTCAGGATTAAAGAAAAAAATCTGCTCACAATCTATTCTGGAGGCCACATTGCCAAACAAAGCTTACACCCAATGCCATTTGAGAAGACCAGGCTCAAAAGAAAGGAAATTTTAAAATTCCTCAATGGGAAAGAAAGGCACCCCCTGTCCCAGAATAATAACTGCACAGGGGCAAAACAAAGCTCTCCCTAGAAGATTCCTACCACTTGAGTTAAAGTTATAGGTCATAGACTCTGAAGAAATATAATAGTTTGATGTCATTCTGGTGAAACTAACATTAGAAAGATCTTTTCCATCCACCCTCCATGATTCAGACACCAGTCTCTTTGGCAGCACTGAGTACTGGGCTCTGTGGCCATGATTTTATCAGAACAACTGTTTTAAGAGCTTCAAATTGGCTCATTTTACTAGAGTAAGTGGATCTAGGGCCAGTGCGGAGATACTTTGATAGGTCTTATTAAGTCTCTAGGATCTTCTTTTTTTTTCTGAGACAGAGTCTCACTCTGTTGCCTGGGCTAGAGTGTCATGGCATCAGCCTAGCTCACAGCAACCTCAAACTCCTGGGCTCAAGCAATCCTCCTGCCTCAGCCTCCTGAGTAGCTGGGACTACAGGCATGCGCCACCATGCCCGGCTATTTTCTATGTATATTTTTAGTTGTCCAGCTAATTTCTTTCTGTTTTTAGTAGAGATGGGGTCTTGCTCTTGCTCAGGCTGGTCTCGAACTCCTAAGCTCAAATGATCCACCAGCCTCGGCCTCCCAGATTGCTAGGATTACAGGCATGAGCCACCATGCCCAGCCTCTAGGATCTTTTAAATATAAGACACAACATCTCCCAGTCAAACCTGTGATAATTTGAGCACAAAAAATAATATTGATAGTAATAAGCTACAATACATTAAATTTTAAAAGAATTCATGGGATAATGATTCTCAAAAGAAATGAGCAGAGGAGAGCTCTTCCTTACAGAAGACAGTAGATGATCAATGCAGAAGGGATGCCGACATCAGGAAATTACCACGTTGCAGTAATTGATCCAGGATCACCAATGGATGTTAAAACCAGACAATGAGAGGTTTCTGGGCAACAGGGGATCCTCATGGTCTCAAAGCATCACCACTCACCCCAATTCTGACTCATTAAAAGGGAGAAATGTACCTTCGCAATGCAGAGATCTGGCAGGGCTAGTCTTAATCAAGTGATCAAATAAAGCAAAGTTAGTCGTGGGGGGACACCGACCCTCTGTGCTTTCTGGTGCATGCAGTGGGAAGTGCAGTCACCCATGGCGTGCTCTTGCCAGAGACGCTTACCCAGAACCTACAAAAGGAGACAAATGTGACTCACCCTCATTAGGGAGGGCAATCTGACTTAGTCTGTTGATTCAAATGTTAATCTTGTCCAGATAACACCCTCACAGAAACATCCAGAATAATGTTTGACCAAAGGCCTGGGCACCCCGTGGCCCAGTCAAGTTGCCATACAAACTTAACCATCACAATCATAAACGTGGTCTATCGGCCCCACTAAATTTTTTGGCTTGTTTCTCAGTTGGTTCATAACTCTGAGCTGTTAGTTTGTGGGTCTCCACAAAGAGGAGAGGGCCTCAGTTTCCCTCACTTTTAGGTTAAAAGAAAGCCAACCGTTCCAAGATTATGTCTCTTTTCTCTCTTCATTTTGTCCTTTGACCCTCCTCAAAGTTCATCTTCCTCTTTGACATCTGGCTGACCTATGCAGTGTCTCCTAATTTAATTTTACCTCAACTAGCCAACCTCGTTGTCTTTCTCCTCCTCTAATCCCCTCTGATCTTTACTGTCCACTCAACAGAGACCTAACTCATAAGAGTGGCTACTATCTATTAAAGATGTCTAATAAGCATTAGACATCATGCTAAGCTTTTTGTGTAAATCATCTTATTTAATATGCATAAGTCTAGTCTATGCAATAAGTACCCATCACTGTTCCTATTCTACAGATGAGGAAACTGAGGCTGAAAGAAATTAGATTAACCCAGTGCCACACATTAGTAAACTGGAGCTAGGACTGTCCAGCCCCAAAACTCATGACCATAGTGACTTCACCAAACATCCTCGGTGGGGGTGGTGGACCGTGGGGTCCTGTTTGGGCAGAGGCACCTGTGAAGGAGGAGAACAGCACGGGAGACTTGGAGTCAGAAGGCCTCACTCCTGTACAGGCGACTGCCACTGAGCAGTTAGCCTCCCTGAACTCTGGTTACCTCGTCTGTAAAACAGGAAAATTAATAACAGCTGCTCGACTGGATCACATATCGAAGGAGGTAAGATCTGTGTAAACACTGCGCAGATGTTCACGGAAGCAGGTGGCAAGGTACCTGTGTTCTTTACAAATCTGCGTCGGCTCGTTTGCCTTTATTGATCCCTCCCCCATCATTATGTTGAAGCAGCTGCTAAATTGCCAAAAGATACTTCAGAAGAAAATGATGGAAAATAATCCGCATTCTTTTTCACGTGAGGGGAATGCGATAATTAGAACGGGAGGCGTGGGAATACATACTCAGCATTCAGAGAGTGATCTGTCTGATTTGGGTGTTATTTGATCATTTTCCAGAGAAATAAAAGCAAAGGGGTAATTTTCCTAGAGACACTCTTCCAGGTCTCTTACTGACAAAAGAACAAGTTGCTTGCTCACAAAAGGGCTTTGAATAAATACTAATTCCTTGGGTGGGGGCCCAGCATGCCCTGCAGCTCTAGCTTTCCTGGCATCAGGTAGCTTAATAGATTAAGGCTTCAGAGAAGAGAGAAAATGAAAATGCTCAGGCAGATGGGTGCCTCAAGCCGCCCCCTCCGTGCCCAGCCCTCAGCCTCCCTTCCCATCTCTCCACCGCTGTCCTCATCCATCCTTCATGGCTGCTCCACCCCTCTGAACACCATGCCCACCCGTGTCTCCAGGTGGAGAACCACAGTGCAAACCCAACGGATAGGTCTGGTTCAGAGCCGGCCTGTGGCCATGTCAGTGAGCCGGGGAAAGAGCTGAGAAAAGAGACGAAAGAATAAAGCTAAGAGGCAGGTGCCCCTCACTTGCCTTCCTTCCATCTGCCCAGGCTGCCCTCTCTCAGTCAGGGTCACTGTCACCTAACATTGCCAAAAATAGAATAAGTTCTGTGTGGGGTGGGGGGAAGAGAGAGGAGGTGCTGTGGCCATACCCATGCAGTAACAGGAGTGTGGAGAGGGTCAGGGAACAGCTCTGGAACACCCCCTCAGCAGCACCAGGGACTCCAGGTCTGTGACTCAGGCCCTGGGGTATGGGAGTGGTCAGAGAGAGGTCAGTCATCTAATTAACCAAGTCTCACCATTAGAGGAGGCCTTGAAGGTCATCTACTCTTTGTATTTTTCTCATCCTTGAGTCCCTCCACAGCATCACTGCTGAGACACCATCCAGCCTATGCTGGGATACCTCCGGGGCCAGGGAGCTCAGCACCTCATATGGCCTGAAATCACAGAAGGTTAGAGCTGGAAGGAACCCTTGAGACCAGCTGGTCCAGCGCATGCTGGGCAGGGAGTGTGGGGGGTGCAATCCTGATGTTCCTTGTGACCCTCCTTGCACTCTGAAAGCTACTTTTCTGTAATTCTTACCCTTAAGGAGATTCTGCTCCCTGTACTTATCAACCAAATTGCCTCCTTCAGTGTGGCCTTCAAATATCTGGACTGTGGAGCAAGCCAGTATGGGAGAACCTCCACTCTCTCCTCACTGCTTTTCATTAATTCCTCCCCCAAATATGGATTCAGGGCCTACAGCTGAGCCAGGTGCTGTACTTGGCACTCAAAATACGTTGGTAAACAAAGCAAATTCTTAAAAAATCCTGCACTCAAGGAGCTAACTGACATTCTAGCAGGGGAAACAGATATTAAACAATAAACATGATAAATAAGTAACTTATGTCATAATTTAAAAGGTGGCATGTGCCATGAAAAAGAAGAAAGAGAGCCAAATAAGGGGATCAGGATGCCAGGGGAAGGTGGCAGTGATAAAGAGGGTGGCCAGGGGTGACCTAAGCAATAGCATGAAAGATCCCCTGGCCACTTGTGCAGCCAGCAGGCGTGGGAGGGAGGAATGCCCCAGGAAGAGGGCATACGCCATGAGGCAGGATCGTGCCGCAAGTTTGAGGCTAGACAGCAGGGGGCAGCATGGAGGTGGTGAGGGCAGTTAGGAGGCCACTATGCCTGAGATATGATGATGGTTGAGATGGGGGTGGAGTGTGGGTTGTCAGAAGTGGTGGCATATTTTGAAGCTGGAGCACCCAGAATTTCCTGATGGGTTAGATGTGAAGTATGAGAGAAAGAAAAGAATCAACGTGACTCCAATATATTTGGCCTGAGCACCTGGACAGTGGCAACTCCATCCTCAGGTGGAGAAAAGCGTGAGCGGGACAAGTTTAGGGGAGAAGATCAGGAGTTCGGTGTTGAACAAGTTGCATTTGAGATGTGTGGAGATGTCAAGGAGACAGCAATCTAAGTCTGAGTTTAAGAGAGAGGACTGGAGACATAAGTGTCAGTCATCGGCATAGAAGATGGCAGGAGATCATCAAGGGAGAGCATAGTGGCAGGGAAGGCTTTTGTGACTACTTCAGAAACATGTTTTGGCTGCCAATTCAAAATGGTCAAATGAGCGTGCCAATCCACACCTCATCATCCCCAAATCCAACAAAATACTAAGTTTTATCATGTATTGGTCGCTGTCCTAACTGTACTACATGCATTATCTCATCCCATCCTGAAATAACCCATGAGGGGACTATTATGCCCATTTTACAGATGAAAATAACATAGTGCTGAGATCACACAGTTGTACAAAACCACAGAGTTAATAAGCGATGAAGCCAGGTTTCAACTTTTAATATACTGATGGAGCATGTGCTCCATCTGAACTTTAGTAATACAAATGAAATCTAAAAAAAGAAAACGACACAAGGCCCATAAGAATGTAGGTGTGTAACAAAAAAAATTCCAAGCTGACAGTCACACAGAAGCCCCAGAACGCCCAAAGAAAGTCAGAGGACCCTGCGAAGATTGTGTTGAGAAAGTAAGTCACTTCTACTACAGAAAGTGTAGGAATAAGAACTCAAAATAAAGCTCTAAGAGCAGGTCTTAGAAAATTCTAAATGTTAAGATATGTGATTCTTCGATAACAACTACAACAAATAGAAGGCAATTATTAACAGAAACCGTGGGAAAAACAAGACAGTCTAAGAAAGTCATGGCTCATATTTGATGCAAACCAAAGTGTGGGTAATTGTGGATAATTGACGGAGTAGAGAAAAGAGACCTTCATTCACAGAACATTCTCCCTTGAGTGCCCAAGGTTTAATTACATAGTATTTTATTTCCTTTTCTGTGGGCCTAATCACAGTACTTCGTTCTGTAGTGAATCGTGTTTACATAACCATAATGCCTTAAATAGTGTTTAAGGGTTTTCAGTGTTCAGAATCAACCCCAAGCATAGAACACTTAATTTCAGTTACTTCTGTATTAATGCTATAAACATATTCAGTATAAAAATGATATTATGGCTGACAGAAATCTGGAGGTGGAGAGCAGAGGGAAGTCTACATGCACTAATTTCCTTCTTTTGTGTAGTGGAGAATCAGTAGATTTTGTTTAATGATGATACATCAAGAAAGTAAGATTTAAGTATATTCTTTTTGAGCATAAATCTAAGCACTAGGAAAACCTGGTAATATTACTGATCAAAACCAGGAAGTAAAGGAGACAGGAAGAAGGAAAGTCATATAATGCCCTAAATTATTTGTCTTTCCTATAATATAGTTAATAGATACTATCTAAAGTTGATAAATGAAGAACTTACAGATATTAATTTTAGCATGTTATTTATATTTGTGCACTGACCAGATAAATAAAAACAGAAATTGTTAATCGCCGGAGTAAAACTTGCGCTATAGGTGTACAATACTTTTTTCGGGGTATGTCTTTACCTGCTGTTTGACATGTTAAACATGAGCATGTGTCCTTACACACGTCTGTCTGTTTAGTAGCATCAGAGCTGTTCTTGTACATTGAACTCAAGCGCAGCCGCAGTTCTCACTAGTGACCACTAGGTGTCACTGGGTCCCTGGGCAGGTGCCAGGCGTATCGCAGAGCAGCGAAGAGAGCTGTTTATTCTGTCTCTCGGGGGCCTTGACAGGGAAATGAGACAAAGGGGGACAGCAGCTGGAGGCCAGTGGCGTTGCCAGCGCCTGGAGCTGGCATTCCGCACTCAGCCGCAGTACCCCACGCGCGGGCAGCCCCAGATGGCACCGCCACGGAGAAAATGTCCTGACGAAGGAGGGGCACAGGGAGGCGGGGCCTGGGCGAACCTGCGTAAAAGGGCGGAGACGGTGGGAAAGCGAAGGAAGCCCGCCGCGAGAGAAAGAGCAGAAACCCGAGCAGAGAGAAGCGACCGCGTCAAGCCAGAGGGCTGGCGGCCAGCTTCCCTAGGTCCACCACACGCCAGCTTTGCGAGCTCAGGCAAGATGCCTAACCCGGGTGAGCTGAGCGTGTTTGCCTGGAGTGGCAAACAGTTGTTGAGAAGACTACGGCTTTAATAAACTTCTTCGACACCGTTTCTCAGTTCGGCAGTTTCCCATAAAGTTGAGCATCCGCTTACTGCACAACCCAGTGATTCCACCCTAGGTATTTACTCAAGTGAAATGAAAACGGAGATTTACACAAAAACCTCTATGTGTATTTCTTTTCGCAGTTTTGTTTATAGTTGCCGGAAACTGGAAACAACCCAGGGAAATGGATAAACGAAATGAACAGATTCCATACGATGGAATCCCATCCAGCAACAAAAGAACAAACTCCCGATACACACGACAACATGGATGGATCTCAGATGCAACACACCAAAAGACTGCAAACCGCACGATCCTATTTCCACGGCATTCTTGCCAGGCAGAACTATAGGGACCACAGACGCAGCAGCGGCTGCCAGAGACTCGGGTGGGGGAAGAGATTCACAACCAAGGGACACAGAATTCTTAGGGGAGATGGAATGTTCTATCTTGACTGTGGTGGTGATTATATGAATGTGTGGATTTGTCCAAAGTCACGGACCATGAACTAAAAAGAATGTAAATGTTTAGACTGGTGTGGGAGGAGCTGTTTTTCAGTCAGGTTTATTCCTGCCTGGGAGCCTCTGCCCTCGCTGTGCCCTCCGCTGGAACTCTCCTGCCCATGAATGAGCTTCGCGGGCTCATTCCTGCGCAGCATTCAAGCCTCTGCTCAGAGCGCCTTCCAGAGAGAGGCGGCTCTAACCATCCTACCTTCAGCCACACTTCCCCAGCGCCACGCCGCACACACTGGCCCTCCCTCTGTCACTCGCTGTCCCTTTGGTCTTATTACATAGTTTCTTTGTAGAACTTATCACTGCATGGCCTCACAGGACACAGGTGTTTCTTTATTCAGCAGCACGTGACTCACTCCAAGGTGCTTCACAGGACTGCGTCTGCCCTGCTCTGTACACATCCCCCTTAAATAATACTTAGGACACAGTAGGCTGGCGTGAAGTAGTTTATGAATGGTGAATGGATAAAATGCTTAGGGCAGTGCCCACCACAGGGAAAGAACTCCTAAGACTTACCTAAGGCTATCACTATATATTATTATAGTTGTCACTATAGTACTAATAATGGGTCCAGGCCTTGTGTCACCTTTACTAAAATGACAAATGATACTGAGGGTAATGTAAATAGGCATCTCTTCCTTTCCAACTGAAGGACCACACACACTGCAAAGGCTCAGCCAAAGGCAGGTCCTATTTTTCTGGCCATCCAGGCATAGAACAGTTGCTGCAAAACAGTTGCTGCAATGTGGAGTGGTGCAGTGTAGACCATCATGCTGTCATGGGCCACTCACAGCCCCATGCCCTGCTGTGATAAGTTACCTTTCCTGGGAGCCAGGAATTCGGCCATGCCGAGAGGGGAGCAGGGGCGTGGGGGGACAATTAGGCCTCCTGACTCCTCTCTCAGCTCTTGCCCCGACTACAACCCAAGAGCCCCAGAGCTCTTTCTGTCCATCCTCAGCTCCTATACACTGCCTCTCCCACCTGCCACCCACACCCATCAGTAGCAAATAAGAGCTCTAATCTCAAAAGGTGGAGACAGACTGCACTTCAGGCAGTTTTGGGCCTGGACTGCTGATGGCTGTGAAGGAAACTGGGCTGCAGGGGCTCAACACTAAGTCAGACTGGCCATGGGACAAGCTGGGGACTCATGCTTAGATACATCTGTGTGGGGACAGGGAAACTTACAGTACCAAGTAATACCCCAGGTGTCTATTTCTTTAAAAGTTATCCTAGTCTATTTTCTATAGTTAATGTTGAGACCAGCTAGTTAAATATTTTGAGATATGCAGAGAAAATGAATAGTTTTAATTCTAGGGTGGTCTAAGTGAAAATACTGCCTCTTCCTCACCAAAAATATGTTAAGGTAAAATAAAAGCCTCATCGCTCACATAAAGCCATGACTGGCACCTTTTCAGAAGGTTAACTATGAACACTGCATCTGCTAAGCCTATTTCTGGCTTAAATTCCTCTCAAATCTCCATTCCTGGGCTTTCCTGCTTCTTTTCTCTCCTCTCACTAAAAGATCTCCTGCTGGGATCCACCTCCTCTCCCACATCCTTCTTCACTCCCATCCCTCTTGCCCTCCGGCCCTCCTGCCTCCCCTGTGGGCCCTGCTGTGCCCTCACCGTGGGGGGTTCTGGTGCCTACTTGCTTCCCTGAGTCTCCCTGCTCATCCTGACACACTTCTCAGCACAGACCCCATCCTCCTCTGTAACTCTGCCTTCATCTCTTCACTCAGACCTCAGCTCGGCACCAACTTCCCACTGCTCCCTTGGCTCCTGTTGATGGAGGCCCCGGCTCCCTGCTTTCTCAGTCCAGGACCTCTAGAAAGCAGAGCCTGGGGCAAGGGTCATGTGCTGCCACTTTATTTGGAAGCACTGGCCAGGAAGGTGCAGGTGTGAGAAGAGAGAAGTGAGGCCAGGGAAGATGTGAGACAACGTGGTGTGGCACCGGCTGTGTGGGCTAGCGCATCACAGCAAGTGTGAAGAGACGCCATGGGAGTGTCGCCGCTGCAACTGCTCAGCCCTGGGACTTCTCCAGAAGAAAACTTCACCTCAGCGCAGCCCACAGGGAGGAAGAAGGAGCGGACTTCCTCACCTGGTTCCTTCCCTCCTCCCCTGTTATGGGTTGAAGTGTGTCCCCTAAAATGATATGTTGAAGTCCCAGCTCCCAGTACCTCAACATGTGACCTCGTTTGGAAATAGAGTCTTTACAGAGGTGATTAGGTTAAGACGAGGTCATTAGGGTGGGCCCCAATCCAAGATGATGAGTGTCCTCACAACAAAGGGAAATTTGGACACAGACGTGGATGGAAGGAAGACGAGAAAGAGAAAGAGAACACAGGCAGAAAGCCTTGTGAAGACAAAGCAGTGAGCAGAGTGATGCATTTACAAGACAAAAATTGCCAGCAAACCACCAAAAGCCAGGAAAAGGCAAGGAACAGATTCTCCCTCACAGCCCTCAGAAGCAGTGAACTCTGCTGACATCCTGATTTTGAACTTCTGGCTTCCGAACTTGAGGCAATAAATTTCTTGTTATTTTAAGCTACCCAGTTTTTGGTACTTTGTGATGGCAGCTTTAAGAAATTAATACATTCCCTTTCCCTTTGGACCAAGGATCTCACTGGTCAAGTCCCACAGGTGGGTGCTCATTCCACCACATTTCTGGGTGTGTCAACAGTAGCTCAGGAAGCCAGGCCTCACCCCTGCCATGTGGCATTTTATCAGATTCCAAAGGCAGAGGGACCATTGGCTGGGATTGGAGGCAGTCCAGAGACCCTGAGAAAGTACCCAAGGTTGGGGTCCACACACCCTGGTGACAGTAGCCACCTGCCATCACACCTGTTCCTCCATCCTTCACCCCTGCCGAAGCTCAGGCAGTTCACAGGAGGCAGGTCTGAGGCAGAGGGGAGGTGGCTCTGATGACAACCTTGCAAGAACAGAAAGAGCGGGATGTATAAGAAGAAGAATCCTGTGTAACCAGTTTCACTGAAGGAAACCTGGAGGGGATAAATGACAACCAAGTCCTCTGCAGTGAAATTATCTGTCCTTGGCAGGCAGTCCCCATGGAAGCCACAGTCACTAGACGCCACCAGCCCACTGGGCCCTTTTGTGATGCTACTTCCCGTCAGCCCAGTGTCCACTTCCCTAGGACGTTCGTGGCCCACACTGGGGCTCCCACCTGCCACGCCCAGGGATCATGGGGCCGCTGGGAGGCCTGGCCAGCATCCTGGTTTGTGTTTCTGCCCCTGGCCGAGGGCGCCGGCCCAAGGTCACACAGCGATAGTCAACAGTGTGCCCTCTTGCCCTCTCGCCCAGACACCCTCACCTCCAGCGATAGGGTGTAGGGAAGAGGGGGAGGCACACAGCTCCCTCTTTGCCACGTGTGGCTGGAGGAGCCTTTGAGCCTGCTGAGTTTGGCCCGGTGTTGCCTCGGACAGACAGGCTGCCGGTGGCGCAGGGGTGCAAGTGGGCACTAACACGGGTCCTCATCCTGCAGCCAGGCACCACCCCCACCCCGCAGACCCCCCTGAAGGGGCAGAGCAAGGAGACAATCTCTGTCTTAGGTTCCCTCTGTGGAAAACAGGTGAACAAAAACCCCTTTTAGAAAGAAAATATAAGAACAGAAAAGGAGTACTTTCCTTTAAGAATTAAAGTCTGCGTTTAGTAGTAAAGTTCTTGCTGGCCAGATGTTTTTATAAAGACTCAGAACACAAGCTTTTCAATTTGATTACTCTTATTGTTCTCAAACTCCTAACAAACCATGGCAACCAGAACTCTCCTAATCCAACGAAACTTGCTGATTTCTTTTTTCAAATTACACACATTAAAACCTTTATGTTTCATTTGTATGAAAGACTGAAAGATTGTTTAGATAAGCTACTTAAGTCATAAGAGAATAGTTAGAGAAAATTAACAGTGATTTAAAAAGTTGTATACAGGCCAGGCGCCGTTGCTCACACCTGTAATCCTAGCACTCTGGGAGGCCGAGGAGGGAGGACCACTCAAGGTCAGGAGTTCGAAACCAGCCTGAGCAAGAGTGAGACCTTGTCTCTACTAAAAATAGAAACAAATTAATTGGCCAGCTAACAATGTATAGAAAAAATTAGCCGGGCATGGTGGCACATGCCTATAGTCCCAGCTACTCGGGAGGCTGAGGCAGAAGGATCACTTGAGCCCAGCAGTTTGAGGTTGCTGTGAGCTAGGCTGATATCAGGGCACTCTAGCCAGGGCAACAGAGTGAGACTCTGTCTCAAAAAAAAAAGTTGTATACAATGATGCAAATGATTCAGCAGTAAACTTATCAAACATTTTTTTTCTGAGCATTATTTTTTTTATTTCAGCATATTATGGGAGTACAAATGTTTAGGTTACATGTGCTGCTTTCTCCCCCTTCCCCCCTGGAGTCAGAGTTTCAAGCGTGTCCATCCCCCAGATGGTGCGCATCACACTCATTATGTATGTATATACCCATCCCCTCCTCCCCTGACCCATCTGCCCAACACCCAATAAATGTTATTCCTATATGTGCACTTAGGTGTCGATCAGTTAATACCAGTTTGCTGGTGAGTACATGTAGTGCTTATTTTTCCATTCTTGGGATACTTCACTTAGCACAATGCGTTCCAGCTCTATCCAAGAAAATACAAGAGGTGCTAGATCACCATTGTTTCTTATAGCTGAATGAATAGTGCTCCATGGTATACCACATTTTATTAATCCACTCATGTATTGATGGGCATTTGGATTGTTTCCACATCTTTGTGATTGTGAATTGTGCTGCTAAAAACATTCGAGTGCAGGTGTCTTTTTTATACAGTGTCTTTTGTTCTTTTGGGTAGATGCCCAGTTGTGGGATTGCTGGATCAAATGGTAGATCTACTTGCATCGCTTTAACGTATCTCCATATTGCTTTCCACAGGGGTTGCACTAGTTTGCAGTCCCACCAGCAGTGGATGAGTGTTCCTATCTCTCCACATCCACACCAACATTTATTGTTTTGGGACTTTTTGATAAAGGCCATTCTCACTGGAGATAAGTGATATCTCACTGTGGTTTTGATTTGTATTTCCCTGATGATTGGAGATGTTGAGCATTTTTTCATATGTTTTTTGGCCATTATTCTGAAAGGCCAGAATCTTGATTTCACTTATCCTCTACTTCCAGGAATTCTCTTTGATCTGCAAACAATTACAGAGAGATAAGTGTTCTGAGTGGACACAG
>CAUYRT010082243.1:0-19707 GCA_963574885.1 Lepilemur ruficaudatus
CTGGTGATTTTAATCTTGAAAATGAGCCACGTGGGCGACCTGAGACCAAGGTGGATAATGATGAGCTGAAAGCTATAGTGGAAGTGAATCCATCTCAACCTACGCATGAATTAGCAGCAAGGTTTGACATTACTATTCCAACAATATTGGACTATTTGAAACAAATTGGTAAGGTAAAGAAGCTGGATAGATGGGTTCTGCATGAATTAACCAGCGTCAGAAGAGAAATCATCTTGAAGCTTGCCTTTCTTTGCTGTCACGACATAAAGGCAAACCATTTCTACCCCGTATTGTTATGTGTGATAATGGATTCTTTTTGACAATTGCAAGCATTTGGCATAATGGTTGGATGAAGACAAAGTGCCGAAACACAGTCCAAAACTGAATATTCATCAAAAAAAAGCTAATCATGTCTGTTTGGTGGTCCAGTGCTGGTATTATCCACTACAGCTTCATGAAACCTGGTCAATCGATTACAGCAGATGTCTACTGCAACCAATTGGATGAAATGATGAGGATGCTTGAGATTAAGCAGCTGAGGCTCATCAACTTTGACACGTCAACCTTTTGCAAGACAACACTCGCCTACATGTTGCACTAACAACACTGCTCAAACTAGTCCAGGAGCTGGACTTGGAAACTGTCATCCACCGTATTCACCAGACCTTGCACTGACTGACTACTGCTTCTGGGCTTTGGACCACTTTTTGCAAGGAAAAATATTCAATTCTCAACAATCTGGAAAATGCCTTTTGTGATTTCATGGCCACTCGCTCTCCAGGTTTCTGTGCTGCTGGCATAAACAAGCTACCGTTAACATGGCAAAACTATATCGATAGTTTAGGTGCATACTTTGATTAATTGCACTGCTTCTTGTTTGAGCTATAATAAACTACACTTTTGATTCAAAATCAGATATCAGACATTTCATATTTAATGACCTAACTTATAATTAACTAGGAGGCCCCTTCTCAATCTAGACCTTTCTTCCTAATCAAATTTGTATTGCTCCATTCATTGATGACACTTTGGGCAACTTAACCTCCTTCCTCAATCTTGGAAGATCCACAAAGGACCTAATATTATTACTTTGTACCCAGTGGTTCTATAAATTAGAAACTTCTCTCAGTACAATAATTAAAGATCATATGTATTTCATTTCTACATCCCTGGCATAATTTCTAGCACATTATATATATTCAATGTATGCTTATTAAATAAAGGTACATATTTCTGAAACTTCTTAACCACCAACATGTTTCACTGAAACAAATTAAGAAGTCTGGAGCATGCAACTTACTAAAAACTTATCAGCAGCCATCTTGGTTTATAATAGCCAAATGACCCATGAATCAAATCAATAATATTTTGATATTCTTTAGAATATCTTTAGAATATCAAATTTTGATATTCTTTAGAATATGATGAAAATATATCATTGTTTTAGAATGTGACTGTTGTGTAGACAGATAATGTAAAACAAAGAGTGGTTATATTAGCTGAGATTTCATTTTGTTCAGCAAATCAGCTTTTGAGTCATTAAGAGTTGACAGTAAAAAAAAAAAAAAGAGTTGACAGTAATGTGATGGTGCGTTTGGATGTATGAAAAGATACTTGGCAGATTTGTGTGGTTTACACATTGAAAATTTGACAAGTTTAATAAAGAATAATTAAATATAAATCTCAGGAAAAGGAAAAGGAAGCATGAACACTTACATTTATTATGATTAGAGTCCCCCCCCACTCTGTTCTTGAGATCGGGTTAATTTCTAGGGATATGCCTTTAAGTTACTGATCTTTTCTCTTGTCACTTATAATCTGTTGTTTAGTTCATTGAGTGAATATTTTATTTCATATTGTAATTTAGAATTCTAGAATTTGTTTTTTTCACTCTCATGGTTCCCTTTTTTCTGCTAAGAATCTCAATCTATTTGCTCATTATGACCGTATTTTGTTTAAGTCCTTGAGCATATTTATAATAGTTCTTTTAAAATCATTATTTGAAAATTCCAACCTCTGGATTATCTAAGGATCTAATTATATAAATAGTCATTTTTTTCCCTTGGTTATGGTCCACATTTTCCTGCTTTGTATACTTAGAATTCTTTGTTTTGTGTTATATAGTGTAGGTATGTGATCCCCAGCCCCTGGCCTGTGGACCAGGACTGGTCTGGGGCTTGTTAGGAACCTGGCTGCACAGCAGGAGGTGAGCAGTGAGCCAGCAAGGGAAGCTTCACCTGTATATACAGCCGCTCCCCACTGCTCACGTCACTCATAAGCTCCACCTCCTGTCAGATCAGCCAGGAGTGCAAACCTTACTGTAAGCTGCACATGTGAGGGGTCCAGGTTGCACACTGCTTAATGGCAATCTAATGCCTGACGATCTGAGATGGAGCTGAGCGGAGGTGATGCTAGTGCTGGGGAGCGGCTGCAAATACAGAATTATCATTAGCAGAGAGAGGTTGGACTGCACAATACATGTAATGCGCTTGAATCATCCTGAAGCCTTCCCCCCACCCCCACCATCTGTGGAAAAATTGTCTTCCATGAAACTGGTCCCTGGTGCCAAAAAGGTTGGAGATGGCCACTGTAAGTTTTACATTAGGAAGAGTCTGGATTATGTTGTCTTTCTTTAAAGAGTATGGAGATAGATAATTTTTTGGTGTTTCTCTTTGATCTTTTCAGGCTTGGTTTTCAGCTTTGTTAGAGTCGGGCTATTCAATAAAACTTCCTTACAATGATGAAAATGTTCTATATCTGTGTGCTTTTATATGGTTGTCATTAATCACATTTAGCTATTATGCATTTGAAATGTGGCTAATGAGACTGAGGAAAGAAATGTTGAATTTTATTTAGTTTTAATTAGTTTAAATTAATTTAAATTTGAATTTAATTTGCTGTATGTGGTTAGTGTGACTGTATTGGCCAACACACCTCTAGATTAACCCTGACTTTAGGGTATGGTATTTACTCCTAGACCTTTCTGGAGTCTCAGTGAATGTCTGCTGTGTTGACAAGTCTCTCCATTCTGACTGAGCCAGAGCTCTGATGTCTTCCAGAATTTTGTTACCTCTAATACCTTTGTTCCACTTTTAATCTGTAACCACCACTCTGTCAGACCTCGTGGAGTTTCCCTCTGCACGTTTGCAGTGCAATCCTGGCCAAGGACCTGAAGGGAGCCTCCATATAGAGTTATGCCGTTGACTTACTATAAATAGGATTTAGAACATTTAGTATGTTTTGATTTTGTGTTATTTCATTGTCCTTTTAATACCCCTAAAGACCATAAAACTGTGACATTTAGGACTTTGGAATCTTTTGACATATTAATTCTTTCTTTTCCTTTTATTATTATTATTATTTTTAATTTCTGTATATTATGGGGATACAAATGTTTAGGTACATATGTTGCCTTTGCCCCACCCGACGGACTTTGGAATGTTTAGGCAGCTTATAATGGTGGCTTTTGACTCCTTCCTTCCTGTTCCCAAAGTGCTTTTCTCCTTCCCTCATTATATCTCTTGCCATATTCTTCCAGTGATTTATGTACATGTCTGTCTCCCCAGCTAGTCTGTGAGCTAGTTAAGATCAAGGACTGTGTCATTTTCACTTTTGTGTCTTCAGCATCTAGAACCTGATGGGTACATAGTGATGTTGTATGCGTCAAATTAGAGAGGAATTGATGGACGGCAGGAGGAACTGAACTTTTAACAGGCCACACAAACCAGCGCTGCAAAAGCAAAATATGTTCTCAGGTGAGCTGCCCAAAGGAAAGAGGTGGTCAGGAAGACACTGGGAGTTGTCTAGGGAGTGCTGTCACATCACTGCACACCCACAGTCTCTTTAAAAAGTTTGGAAATTGAAAAGACTTTGTGATTCCCGACATTATCCCCTATTCACTGGGGATGTGCAGACCTTGAGGGCAGCAAAATGGGAGAGGTGCCCTTGTGGTTATGTCCTTGTGCCCACGGTGATGATAACAGCTGACGTACTTTGGATAATTGCTCTGTGTCAGGCATTGTGTGAGCACTGTACACATATTAACCCCTGACAACAAACCTCTGAAGTAGGTGTTGCTATTATCACCATCTAACAGATGAGACTGAAAGAACCATAGAGAGGAAAGAACTTCAGAAGTTTATAGAAACTAAAACTTGTCAGAGAAGGGGTGCAAACCCAGGCAGTGTGGCTCCAGAGCCGATGATGTTAGCCTCTAACATGGTATTTCCTCTCATATTTTCTTTTTGGACTGTTATCTTGATGTAAAGAAGAATGATGAGTATGTACAGCATTGTTTGTCAGCATTTCTGCCAAGGGTATTTTCAGAAAATACACATACTCTGTGCAGGGCTCTCTGCTAGACTCCAGGGGTAAAGAGATGTAAAATATAGAGTCCTAGACTAAGAAACTTGAAATCTTGGTGGACAAATAAAACATAGAACTAAAAATTGAACAATTATATAAAATAGCACCTGCTAAAGACAATGACAGGTTAAACCGCTAGTGTTAAAATTGATTTTTACATAGGATATTTGGGGTAAAATGATCATATAATCAAATATTTCATCATTGGAAAATGAAGTACACAGAGATTAAATGACTTGCTCAAGCCCTTAACCATGCATCCATCCATCTGCTCACCCACCCGTCCATCCATCCGTCCATCCATCCATCCAATATTTATCACTGTACCTACTTTGTTCCAGAAACTACACTTAAGTTCTAGGAATCTCTGTAACTAAGAAACAATCCCTGTCTCTATGGAGCTCCTGATCTAGTGTTGAGGACAAGCCCATAGCACTTATGACCATCTATTAATACTATACCATGTAATGTACTTTTTTGTTCTGTTTATTGTTTGTTTTCTCCATTAGAGCAGAGAGTTTTTGTTTGTTTTTTTCGCTCTCATATCTCCATCTCATGTAGGTATAAGTTTTGTGAGGCCTAAAACTTATATAATTTGGGGGGGGCCCTCTTTAAGAAAAAGAATATAAAACTATTAACACAAAAATTAGTTCTGAATGAATATTTGTTTGGAATAAGAAAACAAATCACAAAGAATTGTATATTTAAAAGAGCTGACAAACGCCATCAATAACATAAATTTCAGAAAAATAATAGTATCCTCATTAATTAAATGCCTGTTGCTATCACTGCTATAACCTCTTTTTTTCCTTATAATTTTTGGCTATGTATACTTTAATTATTTTTTTTATAACAACAGTTTTCTAATTTTTCTATACAGAGATAATAGAATTATAATTTATTTTTTCCCAGTTGACCAAATTTGTTTTTTATTGTTGAAAGTTTAGAAAAGTTTTTTTTTTTTTTTTTTAGCATCATAGTTGTTATTTTGTTGTCAAATGAACTATTGCAGACATACTGTTTGCAGTATGGCTACAGATTTGTGCCATATAAGCACAGACTGTTGATAAATTCTATTTTGCATGATTATTTTCTAAAACAAGTATATGGTGTGTTTATAAGTATATGCATAGTATTAATATTATTGGATGTATTTTGGATGGGAGATAACTTTTGTTTGAGGACCAAACCATCTGCTTACTATTTTCCATGTCTGATGTTTGGAAGGATTTTGCACAGACTAATTTAAACCTTATTTTCCCTCCACACACATATCTCTGGAGCCAGGCACCACAGGACACATTCATGTTGTGAGACCACATCTAGCCTTGCATTTCTTTTATGACGGCTGGTGAGTTGGTACAGTGCTCAGTAGGAGTATTTCTAGAGCCCATTCTTACTCTAGGAAGGCTAATGATAGCTTAACTCTATGCAGAAATGACTGCAAACCAAATACAAATATCTCACTAAACACAAACTAAATTTATTGCAACTCAACTCCACCTTGACCAGATCCCTTGAATACTTTGACTCTGACACCTGTGAGGAGGTCAGAGTGGAAAGTGAGAGTGGTCTCACCTGATTGAGGTTAAAGCATCTTCTGCAAATATTGTAGAAACATATGTTACAGACCAAATTATGTCATCCCAAAATTAATAGGTGGAAGCCCTAATCCCTAATTAGGAGACGTTTTTGGAGATAAGGCCTTCAAAAAAGTGATTAAGTTAGACTGAGGCCATTAGGTGGGGCTCTGATTTAATATAACTGGTATCTGTAGAAGAAGAGGGAGAGACACCAGGGATGTGCATGGACAGGGAAAAGGCCACATGAAGACATGAAGAGAAGATAGCCATGTGCAAACCAAGGAAACAGGCCTCAGGAGAAACCAAACCTGCTGATGCCTGTTCTTGGACTTCTAGCCACTAGGATTGTGAGGAAATAAATTTCTATTGTGTACATTCCCCAGTTGGTGGTATTTTGTTATGGCAGCCCTAGCAAGCTAATACAACATTTGACCATATGAACACAGTGTTAGGGCCCCTCTTGGGGTGTTAGAAGGGACACATGTGAGGGGCTCTCGGGCTTCATCTTCATTAGCTTTATGATAATCCACTACTTTATCTGGTACCTAGAATAGTGCCTGGGACTGTTAAAAATGTCTGTACAATGAATCAAAGAAGGAATGAAGGAGGGAAGATACAATGAGCTCAGTGTCATAGCAGACCTTCGAAAGCATTCTTTGGGGTTCATGTGTGGGCGTGGGGATATCAGGGAAGCTTTTCCAACTGCATCCGGTAGAGAAGAGGAAGCAGAGACATTGAAAACAGGGAAGCAACATGAGACAAAGTCTGAGTGCACGGCAGGCTTGAAGAGGCATGAGTTAGTGGCAGAGGCCAGATTACCCAGGAACCTGTCACCTTAGTTGAGTGATCTTCCTACCATGTCACAGCAGCTACTTACTTGTTTAGAAACTGTTATTTCTTTAGCTCTTTAACTCTTAGAACCATCTATAGGAAGACACTGCTGTAGCAGATTGTGTTTTCCAAGGTGGCCACTACAGGATCTCTCATCCCAAATGATTGTCTTGTGATTTAATGTTGACGCTCTGTCCTCAAGGGCTCATGTTAGAGGGAGAGGAAGTGATTGGCTCCCAAACTGTTTTTACGTAATGATGTTGAACATAGCAAAAAATCTCCTCCACAGACAGGATCGTATTAATGAATGTGCAATTTTTTGGTTCTTATTGTAGGCATTTGATTTTCTTTGGTCTTTATGACATCTCTACCTTTGCACATATGCAGTCATGGATGCAGGCAAGGCCAGCTTCATTTTTACTTATGCAAAAATATTTATCGAATGTCCACTATTTATCAGGCACTGTTCTAAGCATAGGTTGTATAACTATGAACAAGATCAACAAAGTTCTGCTCTCATGGAGCTTACACAATAGTGAGGGGAGATAAGTCTAGATATACATTCATAAGATAATGTTTGATAGTGGTGAGTGTTACTAGGAAAATTAAACTAAAGTAATAATATAGAATGTGATAAGAGGGTTCTTTTTAATAGGATGATCTCAAATGAACTCTCTGAAGAAGTGATATCTGAATGGAGAATTGAGTTGAGTAAGGGGATATTATGGTTTGAATGTTTGTATCACTCCAAAATTCATGTTGAAAACTTAATCCTCAATTCAACAGTATTGTGAGGGGGGGCCTTTAGGAGATAATTAGGCCATGATGGTTCTGCCTGCAGGGATGGAATTTGTGCTTGTAAAGGGTTGGAGGGAACTGACTAGGTCTCTTTTTGCCCTTCTATCCTTTTTGCCATGTGAGGACACAGAGTTTATTTCCTCTGAAGGAAGCAGTGTTCAAGGCACCATCTTGGAATTACCCTCACCAGGCACTGAACCTGCTGGCATCTTGATCTTGGACTTTCCAACCTTCAGAACTGTGAGCAATAAATTTATGCTGTTTATAAATTACCAAGTTCTGAGGTATTTTGTTATAGCAGCACAAACGGACTAAGGCTGGGGAAAATCATGAAAATATTGAAAGGAAGCAAATTCTAGACATAGAGAACAAATGCGAAGACCTGAACATGATAGCATGTATTTTTGTCTTCTTCAGGGGACTGTTGCATTAAATGTTTTGGAGGAAAGATGTTCCAAGAATGGAATCTAGGTCCAGCTGCTCTGTTACTATTTGCCAACTGAGAACTATTCAGCTTCCTGAAGGAAGGTACAGGGCTGACCACTTTGGGACAGAGACCAACAGATGGGCCCTGGAGCCTGGGCATTTTTAGCATTTTACTTAGGTACCCATCAGGACCATTGCCGCAAGGATTTCTCTTCTGTGGAATTCTTTGGAACACAGTGGCCAGTTTTTGTCTCTAAATATGTTACTGAGTTTCCCATCTCTGCTGAAGGCTCAGACCTAGAAGTCTCTAGAATCTTACTTTTTAGCAATATTACCTTTTACTATAGGGCTTTATTTTTATAGATTACTATCCTTAGCAGATAGTCTCTGTTGTGTTTAATTACCTGTTCACTGTATCTGTTTGCTGATATGTCTGGTGGGAGACAGTTTGAACATTCTGGAAAGGATATGGTCTCTCTGAGATCAGACTCATCCATTACTTAATAGCTATGCAGCCTCAGGCAAATGATGTCTCTCTGGGTCTCAGCATACTCATCTGCGAAATGGTCACAGGTCCTGCTTGATGATAAATCCTTCCTACTTCCATTTGGCAAATCCTGAACAACTCTTAATCCTGAACAATTCTTCACTCAATTAAGTGTTAAATTGCTTTAATCTACCCAGGAGATAGGGTGAGTCATTCAAGCACACAGTGAGCTTGCTCCTTAGATGGAGAGTTTGTCTCACTCCACGGTACATGCACTAATTTTAATGATCATTCGCTCAGTATTCCTGTTGGCAGTCAGACACTAGTTCCTGGCCCTTGAGAGGGTTGTCAATCCTGTTACTGGGTACAGGTGCTGGGAGAAGGAACAGAGTGTCCAAACACTCTAACGAATGACTCTCAAACACCTACCACTAAGGGACATGAGTGGATCGAAGGTGCTTGGAAGCTCAGATGCCTGACCCGGAGGGCATTGTCTGATTTTCTGAAGTTTTGGGTCCAGTGCTTATGTGGTAAGTGTCTCAATGAATAATCATGGACAGTTCCTTATAGCAAGTAATAAGCAGTGCCTACAGACCTGTAGGGTTGACATTTAAAAATAGAAATTGACATTTAAAAAATAAAAATTTAAAAATCCAGCAAGTACACACCAATGTGGCTATATGTTTTATTCCAACATCAAAATACTTCCAACCCTTTGATAAACAGTCACTGCCTGGAACTCCTCAAGCACTCCCATTCTTCTCCTCTGGTCCCTTCCCCCAACCCCTGGGGGTCTCCACAGGATTTAACATTCAGCTGGTTAAGGCCCAGCACAGCAGGGAGCTGCCAGGACCTTGCTCCAGCACTACAGCCAGTGTTGGTTCCAATGGGGCAGTACCTCCGCTGTACTGGTCAGTAAGTGTTTGGATGTCAACCCTGGGCAGAGGGAAAATTCAAATTCAGAGAGATTAAGTGGGTTTTCTAGAGTTGCAATTAAGTTTTAAACCCAGGTCTTTTGACTCTAAGTTGAGTTTTGCTGGTTTGTTGGTTTGTTTCATAAGACTGCCCTATCTTTCAGTGAGTGGAATTGAAAATAGTAGGGCTGTTGATTTTGCATTTTCTCTCTCAACAAGAATTTAAACTTTATATGGCTTATTTCTCAACAGGCAATTTACTATATACTCTCAGCTTGAGTGGTTAAAACCTTAATGCTTTTATCAGACAAAAGCAAATAAGGGAAGAGTCATCTTCAGATAGTTTGGTTCTGATACTCCTGGAATTTGTGGGGTGTTTACTGGGGTGGAAAATAACACACTCTTTATAAGGAGTGTACTTCTGTTCTTACGTGTATCTCATTTGATCCTCACAACCGATCCATGGACAGAAACTCCAAGTAGCAGGAGTGTCTGTGAAATTTATGAGCATTTCTAGAAGCATTGCTGCTGCCAAGCAGGACCTTTCCTGAAGGCAGAATTCAGGATTGGAGGAAAGAATTCCAAGGCTGGGCAAAGGAAGTGCCTAAAGACAATGCTTTGTAGTTACTGAGTTTCAGAGCTGAAAAGGCTTTAGAAAGTTCTTAATTAATTCAAGCAAAATGTTTTAAGTTGCAGCTGTGAACTAGACTATGGCAGGCACGGAGGATGTAGGGCTAAAAATCAGTTTCTACTCATGATGAACTCAAAGACTAGTTGAGAAATAAACCAGGACAAAGATGTAACCATACATTGTAGTTTAGCCGTTTTGGGAACTGAAACTATGGAGGTAAAAAGTGCTGCCCAGCAGCTCTACATGCCCTTCCATGGTTGGAATGATCCTTTTGTTTTCCAGCAAAAAAGGCCAACACGGCATTGAACCAGGATAAGGGATTTAGTGGGGGGAGGGGGACATGGTGACAGAATAAAGAGATCAGAACATCCCTGGCATTAGCCAAATAGTGGTTTAAATGATGGGTAACAATATCTACGCTGGTTAGAGAAGGAGGTGAAGCTGAGAGTTTGGAGAAAGTGAAGGTTCAGTGGCCTGGATGTCTTAAAGAGGTCAAAGCTCAGCTGCAGGAGAAGAGAGAAATGTTGGAGATCAGGAGCGTAACAGAGAGAAAGGTGCAGGGAGTGGTGTGGTAGCCAGCCAAGGTGTGGAAGACTGAAGAGGCAGCAGTACTCTGTGGATGAGCCAAGCTTCAGCTGAGGGGTGATGGAGAGGGGATGTTCTGTGAAGAGGCTGAGAATATTGTGGGATACAGAAGAGAGGGTTAGGAGGAGGAAGGTTGGAAGAGGATTAGAACATTAGGCTTGCAATTGGAGTAAAGAAAGTAGAGCAGCATGAGAATGAGGGAGCGAGAGGGCGTAAATGATTGGATGGCAGGAGTCAGGATGGGAAGGACACAGAGCTGGCCTTAGTTTTCCAAATGAAGTGCCCACTGAGGTTGTTTCAGTGTTCAAGGGGCAGAGGCCCCAGACAGAGTCAGGGATGCAGAGCACATGCCAGCAGATGTGCTTTGGTCTCAGGTTCCAAATGGGATGTGGAAGAGAGTGTCCATGTACCTCCATATATATATCCTTGTCCATCTGGGGCAAAAATAGGATTGCCCTCTTCCCAGAATCCTCACCTTGATTTGGAGAACTCATATTTCTGAGCAGAGCTAGTTGAGGCCTGGGTAGATTCTCCTCTAGAGGGAATTCAAGCCCATGTATGCAGGTAATGGGACTAGTCAGGTCATAGATCTTGTCCTCAGGGAGTAAGCATCATCAGCCATCCACCTTTTGAAAGGATATGGTGTCTGGGAAAGTTTGGTTATATTCAGATTAATTTTATTCCAATTTACTTCAAAAGTCTAAAAGCTGAAAAAATGACACGTCTGTTGTTAAGAATTCATGTCCTTGGAGGAGGACATTTTGTTGACTTTAGCTTATATTTTTGGAGGCTTCACAGTTATATCAGACTGATACCAGAAGTCAGTGCCTCTCACTAAATGGTGAGCTCTGAGGGTTGCTTCAGAGGGGTGTTCAATAAATGTTTGTGGAGCTAATAGCAAGTTTTTGACCATTATTTGACTTGGCAGGATGGGGCAGCTGTTTCTTCTGTAATAATGCCTCTTTCAGTAGGTCCTTCTTTGGCATTCTTGCTGTCTCTGACCATATTATAAATTCCACAGTAGTGGCTTAAAACAACACAATAGTCTGGGATGTAATATCTCTTACCACTGTGAAGGCTTCTTAACTGGCATCCCTTCCTCCAAAATCTGCCTTCTCTAACCCATCCTGAAGATTCTCTCCTGTCTTCCCTAAAACATTATGTTTACCATGTCAATCCTTTGTGCAAAAGCTACCACTGGCTCCCCATTCCTTCAGTGAAAATATCTAGACTTCAGAGTGTGGCATTCAGTGTCTTCCATGGTGTGACCGAACACCTTCCCAACTCAATCTTTCATTTATACTTTATGGGAACCTACCTTTCCAGCCAAATTGGTCTGTTGATTGTCTTTCATTCAGGCCTTGCACTTTCTCACCTCCACTTCATTTTTATGTTCCCTTTGCTTGGAAGAATAGCCCATTCCCATCTGCTTATTTTCTGCTTTCTGAATCCAATGCATGCTAATGAAGTTCTGTGGTATTGACTATAAATGCTATGGGAGTTCACCTGAGGTGAATCCAGTCACTTAGTCACTCAACCAACATTGGTTGTGCTTATACTATGTCCGGTCTTAGGTACTGTTAGGCAAAAATAACAGTTAAAACATAGGCGGCTAGGTACTATTCTAAGTGTTTTATATATCATTGTTCATTTAATCCACTTAAATAGTTTAACAAAAATAATATTCTTATAATGTGAACCAGGAACAGGCTAGTCTCATTCTTTTTGGGGGAAAGTAAAAGGCAATCATGATACAGATTGGTGACAGGATTAATCCCAGGGTGCAATGGGTTTACATGCAATATTAATTTTATATTACTGTGTAACAAATACCACAAACTTAGTGGCTTAAAACAACACAAATTTATTACCTCACAGTTTCTGTAGGTCTGAAGTCTGGGCATGGCATTGCTGTATTCTCTGCTCATGGTCTCATTGGACTGAAATTAAGGTGTCAACCAGACTGCATCTCATCTGGGGTTTGGGGTTTTCTTCCAAAGCTCACTGCTTATTGGCATAATTCATTTCCTTGAGGCTGTAAGTAGGATTGAGGTTCATATTTTCTTGATGGCTGCTGGCCCATCAAACCTCCTCATGCTTCAAATTTCTTCTGCAAACAGCCAGAGAAAACTCTGCTTCTAAAAGGCTCATGTGATTAGGCCAAGCTAACATACATAATCTCTCTTCTGATTTACTTAAGGTCAACTGATTAGTAACCTTAATTACATTGACAGAATCCCTTTTGCCATGTAATGTAACATAATCACAGTAGTGGTTTCCCCTCACATTCACAGGGGAGTGAAATATACATGGGAGAAGGTCATCTTAGAATTCTGCCTGTGGATACATTAGGATGAACACTTCACCTAATTTGAGGATTAAAATGTAAATGGATAGGACAGAAGAAAGCTTTTAAAAGGAAGTGATATCTAAGCAGAGAACTTAGGGGCTTATAGAAATTGGGCAGGTGAAGAAAGGTGGAAGCGTAGAAGTGGAGACAGGGAGGAGAGGGCTTCAGATCATTGTGGTAGGGGTGATATTTGATACCAATGTTTTTTGTTTTTGGAGACAGTTGTCACCTGGGCTAGAGTACAGTGGCATCATAGCTCACTGCAACCTCAAACTCCTGGGTTCCAGTGACTCTTCTGCCTCAGCCTCGCTAGTAGTGAGGACTACAGGCACACACCACCATGCTTGGCTAATTTCTGTATTTTTTGTAGAGATGGGAGTCTTGCTCTTGCTCAGGCTGGTCTTGAACTCCTGGCCCCAAGCAATCCTCCTGCCTTGGCCTCCCAGAGTGCTAGGATTACAGGTGTGAGCTACTGAGCCTGGCCCAGTGTCCTTTTTGTTCCTGATATTTCTTTTTTCTGTGACTAAACCTTTCATTTATGTATTTATTTTTTTGTTCCTGATATTTCCCTCTGTACCGTAACCTGTCCACTTTTTTTCAGGTGGCAGCTAGGGAAGCCTGGGCTTACAGCTTCAGGAAAAGGATGGGTCAATATTCAGCTTTCTGTGCCATAGCAGACTTCTAAAACTCATGGCAGAGCCAGTAGATAAAAAGCAAAAGTTTTTCAATCTCAAAAGTCAAAACCCTGAAGTTCTCAGACTAGATTTTTCAAATTGGAAAACTAAGAATCTGTCATACTGACTTTTTCAAATCAGAAGGGATAAATGCTTCTTGGGAGAAGAGAAGAGAAATGATAAGAAGAGCAACAGAGTTAGAAACTAGTGTGGGAATCTGATGAGGGGTAATGTACCCCCACACTGAGCCCTGTGTGGCTGGGGACGTATGAGTCACCATATGATGGAGTGTCTGAGAACAGAGGAGAGCTGAACCTGCCTCCCTGTTTGGAGTCTTGGGGGTCATCAGTCTTAGCAGAGTTAGAGGGCATTAGTGAAGCGATAGCTGTGGGGGGTGTCTAGACAAAGAGGTCTGAGATAGCCCCATTTAGTTTTCTAGCACCCCACAGAGGCTAAAGGTGTGAGCCAGCAGACTTCACCAGGCTTAAAGATAAGATGCAGCAGAAGATACTGGTTAGTCTGTAGAACCAGAGACCACGTAGGAACTCAAGCCCCAAAGCAGATGTAAGCCGGGAAGGTTTTTGATAATGGATGAGTGGGGTATGCACATCTTATCAGCTGTCAGCAGGGAGAGGGGACAGTGCCTGGGTCATAAGCTCCCCCTTGCCCATCCCCAAACCTGAGCCCCTTGGTAGGCTTCCCTGGAATTTAGATACAATCCTTGAAAGAAGAGGAAGCTGAAGATCCAGAACTGACTGAGAAAACTCTGATCTGAACAAGAAAAATCTAATGTGACTAAGATTAAATTGCTATTTCTAGTTGATATGGGAGCTTGAGCTAGATCTCATTTAATTACAAAAAAATAGAGAGAGTTATATTTCTAGACAGCTGAGTTTGTGGCCTGGGAAATTTGTATTCACTACGTAATTTAGCAAATGGTGAAATCTTTGTGACTAAGAAAGCTGTAGAGGGAGGGACTCAAGCTGGATTTGAAAGGATCTGCAGCATGGACAGGAGCAAGTACGATTGTGGGGAGGAGTGCGTCTGAACCTCAGCGAAGGGAGAGGGGTGGAAATGGGGGTGATGGAGCCTAGCTGGGGAACAGAATTCTTTCAGGGGAGACATGTGGTTGAACATGCAGGGCAGAGCCAGGACATGGAGGACCTTGCTGGGCCAGGAAGAGAAGGCGCTGAATAGTATTGTAAGATCTTAAGCTTAATGGAAAGGGGAAGGTGAGGCAACATTGACTGAGTGCTTTCTGAGGGCCAGGCACTATGCAAATAATATATCAATTTATTTGTAATAAACTTTAAGGTATTTATGATGCCCATGTTACAGATGCAGCTCAGAGATGTTAATTTACTTGCATTAATTCACACAGCTGATGTTCGGCAGAGCAGAGATTTAAGCCCTTGTCCTGGGCTCCGAAGCCCAGGCATTTCTCTCAGGGCCCTGGAGCCTCCCTTTGGTAGATTTTTGAATAAGGAAAAGGCCTGAAAAATGAGGATTTTTGAAAGATTGGTCTGGCACGATTGTAAATGATAGATTTGGAGAGGGAAGCAGCTGGAGAGCAGAACTTGGAACTTTAATTTGGGGAGCAGGTGATACGGGCTGGATTTGGGAGACGCTGATGGAAAAGGAGAGAAAGGATGTAGCCAAGAAACGTTGTGAGGGGAGAAGCTGCATTAGATGGATTTG
The DNA here is from genome assembly GCA_963574885.1 of Lepilemur ruficaudatus. Classification (NCBI taxonomy): domain Eukaryota; kingdom Metazoa; phylum Chordata; class Mammalia; order Primates; family Lepilemuridae; genus Lepilemur; species Lepilemur ruficaudatus. Next base: position 15,343 of record CAUYRT010082243.1, read on the forward strand.
ATAGACGAGACGGCTTTTCTTTCTTTTTTTTTTTTTTTAAAATAAAATTATTTCCCTTCCCTGTTTCCAATGATTTTAATTCCATTCTCTATAAACCTGCAGCCATTTAAAAAAAAAATCATAAAACATTAAAAAGAAGTAATAGCCCAAGGCGTTTCACTTTTGGCAGGTTTATTCAAGGACATCTAGTTCTCATAACTTGTTTCCAGAAGGTATGAGCTCTACCTGCAGTGTTTCAAAGAAATAGTTTAACTTTCTCCAGGCTCTTGGATAGGAAAATTCACTTAGCCACTGCTGCAGCTTGCCACACATCCAGAGCTACACAGACTGTTCTTTTGTAACATATGGGGAAAGAACAATGAAAGCACAGTCCTCTGAGCTGTCTGAAATTTATGCAGTTTTATGCCCACGTTTGCATGGAATTTCTGGTAACAAGACATCTGGAACTTTGCTACCAGCAGTCTGCCTCAAGCAACTGGTCCCTATCTCTGAGGTGGGTCCACACAGCAGGGGCTCCCAATGTTACATTGATTAAGTGATTAAGATAAAGTCCCAGGTTCTGGGTAATACTTTAGGTTCAAAATAGATGCTAGTTAGCTTAAGCCAAAAAAAAAAAAGAAAAAAAAAAAGGAAAAATCATAGATTTCAGATTTCAGAGTATTTCATGGGACTGGAGGAAGACTAAAAAATCAAAATAGGGCAGCTTTGGGGATCTCAGCAGCAGGACCTCTTGAGTTCTGTAATTAATCCAGTCTAGCTCTGAAGATGTAGATCTCTGCCGTTCAAATTTCAAATTCCCAGGAAAGAATTTGGTTGGCCCAGTTGGATGAGGGCTCTCCCTTGTGTAGTCACAGGCCATTTCCAGAAGGGAAACTCCATCTCATGGGGCATCCCATGAGATGTCTATAATAATGGACTTTGGGTGGGATAGATTATTCATTCATTCATTCATAAATATATACCGAGAATCTCTTGTTTTCTAGGCATATTTTATACTTATAGGTGTTCAAGAAATGTGCTTTCCTCTTTCTGGAGAAGGAGAGGAGGAGCATGGAATATATAGTCCTTGATGTGTGGGGATTCTGATAGTCAATTTCATTGATAAAGTAAAAAAGGGCTTGTGAACATCCACCCCCATCCCCGCTGCTTCTATTAAGAATTAAAACAAACTGTAAAGAATCCCTGATGGCAAAGAGGTATTTAGGGCAGTAAGTGGCTAGGTAAGACTATAAGACTGAGTCTATAAATGTGAATTTGTAGGATTTTTCAGGAAAATGAATAGTAATACACACTAAAATCATTAAAATGTATATTTTTGACTTAGAAATTTCATTTCTAGGCATTTGTCCAATGGACATAATCTGAAAGGGGTAGAAATAAAATGTTCAACATAGCAGGTTTAAAATTTGGAAACAATACGAACATGCAATAGAATGGGATTGGTAAATTGATAATCACAATACATATGTAACAGATCCTCTACCTAGTCATTAATATCATGTTGTGGAAAACTGTTTATTGATAAGAAAGGTGTTAAGTAATGCAAAACGATTGCAAAATTGTATTATTCTCACTTTTTTGGTGAAAAAACAAGGAAAAGCATATACATATGGAAATATCTAGCGATAATAGTACTTATCTCTGAATAGTGATATTATAGAGGTTTACACTTTTTACTTTTTATTGTTTGTATTCTCATTTTTTCTGTAATAAAATTTATTTTTATAATTTAAAAATAAAAGTAATTAATATTAAAAAATATCTCAGTAATGCCAATCTGCTACTTGTGAAAACTCTGCCCATACATAGACACCACATTGCTTAGCTTCCTGTTTTAATAAACCAACCAGCGCCTACCTCTCTTGCTGTTGTCAGAATCTTTACAGAATAGCTGACTTTTTCTTTTTTTCTACCACCTCATACCAAAAGGAGCTTTTTAAACAGTTTGTCCTAGGCCACTATCAGAACATCTCCACTTGGGAAGTAACTCAAGGCCATTAAAGGACAGTGCTCAGAGGAGGCTTGTGAAGGACCAGCAGATAAAAGTAAACAGGTGATATAGCAGTGCCGGGTCCTGCGGGAGCTGCAGGGTTCTCCTGTCTTGCAGTTGGCAGCCAGAAGAAGGCTGTGATTTATGTCTCTGCTATATGCACCCTTTATATTAAGTGGATCATGGGGTAGATAGATCATGACTCTCCTTGAGCCACGAAAGCAGGACAACAACTCTTGTTTGCTTCTTTCCCCGGGCTGTTTTTATCTTACACAGTTTAAAAGGAAGGAGAAAAATGGGACATCCTTAGAATATCTACCAAGCACTTTTTTTAAAAAAGAAAGATAAATACTTCATTCTTTGCTATTTACTTTGTAATAATAATAAAATGTTATTCAACTCTTCCTAGGCATGATGTTGAAAGAAATGATGTGACTGTTTCCTCTCCAAGCCCATGCTTCCCTAGGTGGCTCAAACGCTGATGCGGTTTTCTACTTACTGCTTGGCAGGGCTTTCCTGAGTCAAAGGCTTTATGGAGCTCAAAGGCCAGCTATGTGTGTTGAGTGTCAATTTCTGACCACTCAGCATCTTTGTATCTTGGTTTACTCATCTGTAAAATGGAGGTCATAATACCTAGTAAATATTTCTAAAGTTTAGATTATCATGGATGTAGAGCACCTAGCATGTTCCCTGGCACATTAGAAAGCACTAAAATATGCCAACAATATCATCAATTAGGACTATACAATCACAGCCTCGAAAAATTCCATGCAAAGTGGCTTACATAATAAAATTTATTGGCTGACATATCTAAAAAGATCAGGGGTAGGAGTAGCTTTAGTTCACCTAAACTTGATTCACTTTCTTAATAGTAACACCAAGGAAAATTTCTCCTTTACCTCTCCTATTCCATCCACTTTCATTACCATCAGCACTTTGATCCTCTTGAAGTTCCAGGCTTTTCTCTTTTTTAATTGTAGTAGTTCTAGATCACAGATTGTCACTTTCTATCACATAGGGAAAAAAGAAAAAGTCTCTCCTGGCAGTTCCAGTTGAAGACAGAAGAAATTTTCCTTTACTTGAAGCTGCAGCAACATGTTTTTATGTTTCACTGGCTCTGATTGAGTTTCATTCAAGCAACAAAAAGTAAGCACAACACTGTGTGGCCTGGGAAATGAGATACGTTAATCAACTTGGGTCAATCAAATTCCATCCCTAGAGTCAAAGTTAAGTTGAATCCCACCCAAGCTACACAGCTGAGAATGGAGAAGAGGTGGTTTCATAAAGGAAATTTGATTATAAAGGACATTTGATATCCCAGAAGAACAAGGAATTGATGTTAAAACTGCAAACAGCAGATGTTTACCACCATGGTTTTAATTTGCATTTCCCTGCTAAATAATGATGGTGAGTAATTTTCATAGGCTTATTGGCTTTTCCTCTTTTGTGAAGTGACTGTTCAATTCTTTTACTCATCTAAAAAAAATTGTGCCATCTTTTTTCCCTTATTGATTTGTAGGAGTTCTTTTGTATTTTAGATATGGACGTTTTGCCAGTGATATGTGTTGCAAATATATTCTTCCATCTGGGGCTTGCCTTTTCATGCTCTTAATGGAATCTTCTGAGGAACAGAAGTTTTTAATTTGAATAAAGCCCAGTTTAATAGTGTTATCCTTTATGATCAGTACTTTTTATGTCCTGGTTAAAAACTGTTTTCCAACCCCAAACTTTCCACTAATACTATCTTTATTGTTTAATTTACCCTTCATATTTGGGTTTACAATAGATCTGGAATTAAATTTAGTGTATGAAACCACTTTGGCCTGGAATTTTCTTTTTGGGGGAAAGTTTTAAATTACAAATTCAATATCTGATGGATGTTCACATATTTTATTTCTCTTTGTGTCAATTTTGGTAAGTTGTGTCTTTCTAGACATGTATTTATTTTACCTACATTGTTAAATATATTGGCATAAAGTTTTTAGTAATGTTATCTTATAATTCTTTTAATGTTTATAGTAGAGCTTGTCAAACATTTTTCTATAAAGGCTCAGATAGTAAATCTTTTAGGCTTTACAAGCCATGTAGTCTCTGTCACAATATTCAACTTAGCTGTTGTAGTAGGAATATAGCCACAGACAATATGTGAATGAATAAGCATGGCTGTGTTCCAATAAAACTTTATTTGTGGATCCTAGAATTTTATTTATTTATTTTTTTATTATTTATTTTTTTAGTTTGCATATCACAAAGTTTTATTAATGTAATTTTAAGGCCAATTAAACTAATTTTATTTAAAGTAAGTCTACATTAAATTACAATATTAACAATCTCTAGACACAATGAACTTAAAATATAAGAAGCAGAAATAGAAA